>WEIS01101425.1:0-10126 GCA_013389965.1 Todus mexicanus
CATCTTGGAGGAAAGAAGGCTGAGTCCTGTCCTCTGCTTGGACTTGCATACCTGGCCTAAGTTTCTGAATTGCTTTCAAAATCCAGAAAAAAAAAAGATGAGGCCAGCTTCTTTGGATACCATTGTATGGATCTGTACAGGGAAGACACTATAAATAGTATTATCACACATTATTAATGCATCCTCTAAGAAACCCAAACCCAACCGAGATCATCTTTATTCACAGAAAAAAGTCCTAGGCATATTTACAGAGCATTTCCTTGCATTACTCTGGCCAATATTACTTAGCAGTTGTCATTTCACTGTATAGAAGAGCTGACTTTTTATCTGACAGCCTCAAAAATGAGATTGAAAAGTTCATTCTAAGATACAAGTGGCATCCAAAATTATCTCAAAATTTTAAAAACCCTGGAAGCTTTCTAGAAGTAAACTATAAAATAAAATTTTAAAAAATGTTCACAATTCTACTGTTAAATATAAATTTAACATTTTTATTTTATCATTAACTTTATCTGAGTTTACAAAAATTGCATTAAATGTGATTAAAAACCCCTTCCTATATTGTCTTGCAATTTCAGATCAGTGTAATCATGTAATCATTGCTAAAAAATTTCACAGACACACATGTATTATTACAGCTGTATTAGAAAACAACCATGAACCTACTCATTTGTACATTATTTTAAGTGTCCATGGTGATCAGAGTGCAATAAAGCATAATAAAAGACCAGTGAAAAATGATAAAATAAAACCACTCTGTTTTTATGAGTGTTATGAGAAAGACAGACTATTTCCTCTGAATACGTAATTTTTATTCTGTCTCTTTAATTTACATGAATAATTAAAATAGGTTCAAACAATTCAGTGCTCTTATGATTTTTCAGGATTAGAAGAAAAAGCACTATAAGGAAAGATTAATGAATGAAATGTTGCAAATCAAAACAGGGAGCCGAGTTTTGGAGAAGTTACTAACTTTCCTGATTTTCAAACAAATATTAAAGGAAATACCTAAAGGTCACTTTATTTTTCATCCCGAATTTTGAATTATACAAATACAGAGCTTAAATCTACAGTTAGGAGAAAGAATAGGAGGGGTAAATGTCTTAAAAACTCAGATTTAAATCTTAATATTTGAGCTCAGCTTTCAGAGCTGATCATGTTTTCAAAGGGAACATTTTTAGACAAGATTAGATATTTGCTGTGCACTTCATGGAATATCTTGCACAGACATTTAAAAAATGAAGCAATATGTGTTGCGTGCATACATAAACAATTTAATTAGACTAATGAACTGATATTTCATGTGGCCATGAGCCATCAGGTATTGAGTCTAATGGAGACTACCAGGAAAGTATTTTTCCTCATAGTGTTTGTTTCTCCACCTACCCCTGTCTGTCTGGCCAGTAGCACAAGGAAATATCTTGTATCCCTTTCTGGGCTCAAGAAATAACCTACAGACAGCTTTTGCAGAGGAGTGCAATGTAAAATAACTGGAAAGCAGCTCTTTTGTACCAGCTGTTCCTGAGGCACTTGCACATGTCCAGAAGTCCCATCAGTGTTGCCTAAGGCTGGACAGCTTGGGCTCTGTATCTCCAGGGTTTGGGGCCTACCAGCCTGGATGCCTCCATCTCACCTTCTTTAAAGATTCTTCTTCAAGTTTTGGGAAATCTCAATTTCTCTAGAGAAATATTATCCACAGTGGATTCCTCCCATCTATTTCACGACAGGATGAATCATGCTTTGGAGGTGTCCACCTTAGGAATTTTCGTAGCTAAATAACTTTGACTAGCTTCAAATCACCTGTAGAGATTGAAGTTAGGGAATATGAGTCCCAGCCCAGGGCCAGTCCTGTCCCTGTCCTTGCCATCCACTGAAGAAATAGTCAGTCTCCCCAGAAGAGGCCAGGACATGGGGTCATACCCACCTCCAACCCTCCAGTGCTGTCAGTGAAGGAAAAGCACCCCATGAAGACTGAAATAAGTCGCTTTATTCAATGTTAGAACCTGGCCTGGTTTTCTGGCACATGGCTCCTCTATCCAGCCAGAGCTATGAGTCACAAGCTAAGCCCTGAAGTTATAATACAGTTCCACGTACAATCCAGTTGCATATTTCGCAGCGTATTATCCTTTTTGGGTTTGGCACAACGAAGCATCTCTGTCGCAGGCAGAGAAGGAATTATGATGAGCTTTTCCCAGCTGGACTTCTTGTAATCGTCGCAGGGATAAAGAGCTCCTCGAGACTCCAGATCTTCCCCTGTCAGGCTCTAAGCCTGTCTCTGGCTCTGTTGAGCTTGTCAGGGGTTTATTTACAAGATTCAGATAAAAATCTGTCCTGCCAGACTAAGCCAGGCTGTTTCTGCTTGTTCCTTAATCTCCAGGCTGCTTCCCTCCACATGTTAAGGGACACTGAGTTTGTTTAAGGCCTGAGGCAGGCGTAATTACAAAATTTAGGCAGAATCCTGAACTGACCCCAAAGGTCTTCCTACTCAGACAGAAATCATTTGTCATAATGAGCCTACTCGTAACCTGTTGACCCCTGGAGCTCAATTAATTTCACGCAGAAAAAGTGTTCACAGCCTTTGGACCCTGCTGCAAGGAGGGATTTACACAATGACGTCTCCCACTCACACAAGCCCGTATGGGCAAATGAGCTTAGAAATTTCTCCAGAGAGAACAACAAATAGTGATGAGGCCTTGTCTTTAAAGCAGGATGGTAAAATGAGGTATTGCTGGTTTTGATCATAGAGTAAATGTGTTTACCTTAGAAAAATAAGTATGCCAAAAGGCATGTAACAGTTTGTGGGCACATGTTTTTACTTCATGTCCCTTAAACCTCTTTAAAATATAGTTGTCTCTAGCAAAGACAGAAGTGATGCATCAAACAGGCCTCGTTTTTTGGCCTGTGCCAGAGTATGCTGCACTGGCAGCTCTGCCAGGTACATCGCTGGGGCAGGGGGTAGGAGGTCCCCTGAGAAACAATATAAATGGTCTACAGTGAAAATTAAGTAGCTGTGGCAGAATGCTGCTACAAAATGGCCAAACTGCTTCCCATAGAGAGAGCTGTGCTTTTCTGCATCACACTGCACCAGTTCAAGCAAACTCAGAACACATTTTGGGGTCAGAGCATCTGAACTGCCTAGATTTGAGCTCCTGCTCTTCCTCAGCTACTGAAAACCCCTGGATTTTTCTGTTGTCTTGCCCAAATAACACAAAAATTAGAGTAAGAATAGAGTTTTAGTCTGATTTGTGCGTGTGTGTGTGTATGTTTCCCGGTCTTTGTCGTCTCAAATACTTCAAAGGAACGCCTGTGCCATTCAGCAAATGAATTTAAAATCCAACTAAACTGCCTAAAATTAGCTGTCTTGTGCAAGCTGGCTGTGGGGATGACAGCGAACAGATGAAAAGGGGGTTCAGATCGCTTGGATCAGTAAATATACAGTCAGATCCTGTAGCAGGCTGTCTTTTTGGATATATGAGAAGGTTGCACTGGACCCAGTTGTGTTGGAATACATGTTACTAGCCAGAATATTAAAAATCTGGCCTGTTCTATCTCTTGGCATGGTCCAGCCAGCCTATTTAATTAAGATGAAAAGCATAGTCAAGAAGATAATCCAAGAGACATCAGTCATCTTAGACAACATGAGGCAGTGATTTTTTTGTATCAAATCATTGAACCTGCTGATGCATTTGCGGGAATGCGTGTGGCTAGACTGGATAACCCAAGAGGATCTTTCCAACAACCATAACTACTTGCACTTACATAGCACCTTTTGCCCATGGATCTTCATGTCGATAAATCTGTAGGCTCAGAGGTGAGAGCTCAGTAATGAATTTGAGAGCCGTGTGATAAACTGTGTTTGTTGTGTACTTTCCTTATAGAGCGCTCACAATAGATTTTCGCTGGAAACAAGTCCTGGACTGTGCAGGCTCTGTTGAGAGTTCAGCTGCTTTCATCTGAAGAGGCCAGAAAGCTGTCTTAGGGAAATCCCCAGATGGCATAAAATTGGCATTCCCTGTTCTTTACCACACAGTCTCTTGGCATAGGAGGTAGCGAGGGAGTGAAGCACAGCGCACAGCGATTAAGCCATGGCAGTCACCAGCTGCAATCAATTTCTGTTGGAAATTCAGTCAAACTTCTCTTAAGTTAAGCAAGAATGGGCTTTGGATGCTACTGGGCTCAAGCCCTCTGAGAGTAGAGAAATAGCAGCGGATTGTCGCTCCATCCTCTTCTGCACAAAGAATAAGTTCACCAGTTAGGACAAAGCCCCAGGATTTATACACAGCATATTAAATAGTGCCAGCATACGACAGCTTCCATGCAGACCACTCTCCCTGGCTCAATATACACCTTCTGTTTACATTGTTTAACTGATGGCACAATTTTTTCCCTGGTTTGTGCAAGTCTGACAACGTTCAGCAACTACTTTTCCACTTAACTCCTGTCTCAAGTGCTTTTCCTCTTGAAGATCATAGAAGATAAAAATAATGCATGTCGAGTGCGTGTAAGTGTGTATATATGTGATACATGATTGCTGACCATTTGTGACATTAATCTTCACTCAGAAAGACAGAAGAGCTAACTCATAAGTTATCCCTCTGCTCAACCATGAATATAAATGTCAGGCTCCTAATGGAGATGTTGTCTAATGAAATATCATGAATTATTGAATCTCCTGAGCCATGTGCAAATTTCATTTCTTCTTCCCTTTTGGGTTCAGAATGGGTATTTTTGAGGTGATGCTATCAGCACTGAGAGCAGCAGATGGAAAGATCTCAATGTAGCATTAAAGATCTAATCTCCATACTGTGGGATGCCTAGGGGGATGCTGGCTGCCCACTCCCATGGCATCTATAATTAAATTTACATTAATCCAAATATTTTGGAGAACTCTTCCCTTAAGAACACAATCAGAAGGTGCAGCCAGGGAAGTCCAGGGCTATAAGAGACAACAGCACAGTCTATAAATCACAGTAGTGTAATTAAATCAATGTAAAGTGGATCAAGTTACTTTGGTGCCAACTCAACGCACTTAAAATGGTTTAAACCTTGTTTAAATAGGTTTAGCTTCATTTAGTAAATTAGTATAGACAAGCCAAAAATTCTTTGTAATTTACCATTGCTTCTGGCCTCATCAGCTTGTATGTCACACTGGCTTATACTTTCTTCGAGACATACCAATGTGAAACCTAGATCTTTATTCCTCCTTTTTCTTTGGCCTACATGGATTCATGAGAGGTACAGTTTGCCTACAGAGATAAATATCTTTCAGAAGCTATGCTGTGTCTTTGACACTCCCAGCTCAGAGCAGCAGTTGTCACCAACAATAGTCTAGTCTGCCCACTGACCTGCTCATTTTACTCCCAGGTCTGTTTTAGTCTAAATTGCTTTTGTTCGTGTTACCAACGTCAGAGATTTTGGCCAGCTTGACCCATGTGAACTGCAAGAAGTCCAAATGCTGTCCCACAACCAGCTTTACTGGCAGATCAGGTGGTAGAAACCTTATCAGAAGCAGCAGGTGCTGGTACATGAAGTTTCTTCTCTCATTTATCCTTGTCTTCTCTGTTTGTCTGCTTTAGAAACACATCACTTAATTTTGCTGAAGCCCATCATCTCCGTCAGGGCTGATCTCTTAGTTCTAGTGAAGAACTGTAACTTGCTGCAGTCCATTCGTCGCACAGAATGTCTCTGTACATGTAAAAGCTGTGAGAGATAATGCTGAAGTTTCAGCTTAGTCTTTACAAGGTACAAATAACAAGAGAGATGATCACTCAGAGGGCTGTGTGGCTTCCAGGGAGTGCTTAGGGACAGTAATCCTTCCAGCCCACCAACACATTATGCAATAGTTGTGCTGATACCATCATGCTTATCCTCACATTTGCCCTATGATGTAGAGATGTGTTATTATCCCCACTTACAGCTGCAGCATAAAGGATGAGGATAGAATAAATGACTTGCCAGAAGGCAGATGGGGAGTCTATGGCACAGAAGATTATAGGAGCCAGGTGACCTGTGTCTTGGTTTGGCTCTATGCCCAGAAAACCTCTTTTTCTTACTGTAGTTATTGTGCCTTTCTTCTGCAATATGGAAACCCCTATTGAAATCTCTAGCCCTTTAAGGCTACAGACAACAACAACAAAAAGTATAATTCCTGGGTTTAAAAAAATACAAAGGAGCCCTTACTTACCCTGTAGGCCTGGGCACATTGCATGATTGTACTATATTTAAGAAATGACCCAGCATGAGTAATGCCTGTATTGTGATGTGGTGCAATTTTGGCCAGAACGTGACCACAGGCTTCTTTTTTCCATTGACATGAGTCAGCTCACTCTTGTATGTCCAGGACACTGATGGTGTTCAGTGGGTGATGATCCTGATTATCTGGAGACACCCAATAGATGAGGCACACCATTTGTGCACCAGCTTTCCCACGTGGCATGGCTGCCCTGCCGCTCTCTGCAGCAGAGATGTTTAATGACAGAGCACTGCAATACAGAACGTGAGCTCCATCACATCATCATCATCCACTGACACCGGGTCTGCACTGGGCTGATAAATTCCGTAAGTATTTATTGAAGCCAGGAGTGCCTCAGGCTCCATCCCCCCCTCCACATACCTAGCTGAAAATTACTGCCAGCCTTTGCCGCTGACCCTTACAGGAAGCATTGAACCGATCCCCCCTGACAAACACAGAGCAATGGCTCAGCCTTGCCGAATGACCCCCGGTGAGGTCAGCTTGACACTGTAGGCAAGGATTGATTGCAGGTAGCAGGTGAGACCCTTTCACTTGACTGCCTCTGGGACTTGGTCAAATGTTCTACGCTTCAGGCAAGACACGCCGTGCATGGGGATAGGAGCCCCAGCTATTCGTATGAGGACCGTCTGGCCACTGATTATCTTCTTAGGCTTGTAATTGCTGGGTGCATTGATGCTTCTCCTTGAGTGCAGTTATTGGGGAGCAGCAGAAGTGGTTTCGTGCTTCCCTGGGCAAAAATGGAAATGAGCACAAGCTCGCTGCTTATTACCCTCCTCCTCCCTGGCTGCCTCTGCTGTGACTCTATCGATCTGCAGTGAAGATACTCCCCATTTACACCACTGTGCAGAACAAGAGAGAATTTGATTTGAGGTAATTGTTGTCCAATGCAGTCGATTGGGCCTCTATCCAGTGCTTTATGGGGGCAATATTACAGCAGTAGTGATTTTGCTGTTGCAGTAGATTGCATCAATATACATTGGAACTGATGTGTTAGGATCAGGAAAGTGACATTTACTGCAGGTGAGGGAGTACATATTTGGCCCCAAATTTAGCTGGGAGTCGAGAGACATAATTTTATCTTCAGCTGGAATCATTTATCTCAGCTCTGGGTCTTGCCAAGGTAAATAAGCACTTCTTCACACTCACATGTTAATGCTGTTGTGATGAGCAAAGGGTTCATTTATTCTTTAATATCTGTTCAAATTAAGCTGTTAAAATCAGGGAGAAACTCAAATTCTAGGGACCTGAGTATGGGTGATACAGGCCTGTATCTCCTCTCTGTAGGTTAATATTGGGGAGGGATGGGGTGCAATTCTTCCTAATTTATATTAAAATTAGATGGAGGACAAAGAAAAAGAGAGAAAGAAAATGCCTGGTCTAAATCTGGTCGAGGTTCTGAATCCCAAATCAAAGGAGTAAGGCATCCTCCATGATAAATGTTTCATGAAGAGCACACACAGCATGGTAATGCCCACAGAAATCTGACAGTTTTCTCTGCTTTCCCTCTCTCTGCTCTAGTTTCCCATCCATGCCTCAGGTCATACAATTGAGCCTTGTTGCTCCTGTCCTTGCCTGTGGTCCCTGATTCATCACTTTTCAGACATCACTTTGCTATGTCTGGAAGAAGTAAGCAGGAGAGACGCAACTTTCCCTGAATTTCCTTGTCTCCTTTTGTGCTTCTGCTTCCAATTTACTTGCTGATCTTTTTCACTTCTTTTGCTCTTTTTCTCTCATTGTGTTGCTTCCCTCTCTACTGTTTCATTGTTTGGTGTTATTTGGGTAGAAAATGACCCCACAGTCTGTTGGAGAGGAGTCCTTGTGCTGCTGAAGTGGCCAATCCTGACCTTGGCTTTCCTGAGCCACGTCTGTATATGTCTGTAAACCCACGCTTTTTGCAAAGGTCTGTATGTTTCTCTCTGGTAGTGGACATTTTTGGTTTCAAGTACCTTGAAATATCCTTAAGAATCCAAATGCCTCTGAAAACAGAGCCTAGAACAATCCCCCATGTTCTTGTTACTGCTCATGGTGAGGCTTTCAAGATGGAGCAGTTCACTGCTTCTGTGGAGCTCTGGTGTGTTATTATCCAGTAATTTCCTCAATTTGTTTAGGTATCTGGGGCAAGCCATGGCTTTCCTGGTCTTGAATATGCTTTTCTAAGGCCTAGCCTGCTGAGCTGTTTTTCGAAAAATCACACACTTCTGTTTCTTGTTTTCAGTGTAAAGGATAACGGAGGGATGAAGAATCTCCCCATCCTGGGGTAGATGGGTCCTGTGATTCATTGTCTTTCCTGTCGGAAATGTGCTTCTGCTTTCCTGCTGGAGTAGCCCTCATCAGAACCATTATTTTTAATTCTAATTTAGCATTATAGGAAGCCTTTCATCACAACTAATTCAAAAAGATGAGGACTGTCTTCCAAGTTTTTTTCCCTCAGTCACTTACCACACATTATAGAGGGGCAGAGAGAGAATTCTCCATCAAGTTCTGCACTTTCTTGAGTTTTTCTTTAGCCTCTTTCGTTTTCTGCACAGAGCAAGCTACACATAAACTTCCTTGTAATGGATCTACTTCTGCCACCAGGCCAGGACATGAATCTCAAGTTGCAAACACACCTTTGGCATGGCAGAGTCCTGCATCCCATCCTCAGCTCTCCCCAGAGACAAAATGATATTTTCACCCAGCCCCCAGCTGGGTTCACATTGGTGGAGTATCAGCCAATGCAACCTTCTAGACATACATCTGCAAAGAAATAAAAATTGAAATTCAGTATATTTGCTGCAAATGACAAATGAGAGTACAAAGCTGAGTAGAGAAATTACTCAGAAAAAATAAAGCATCCCCCCAGGAATCAGATCATATTTGAGACTGCAACTGGATCAGACAAGCCAGAGCCAGTGAAACTACAGAAATTCCTTGTGCACCAAAGAGCTGCAACATATGGACCTGTGGTGGCTCTACCCAGCCTCTCCTGTGCACTCTCTCCTTGGCCTTGGAAATTTGCACGGTGTTCTCCCTGGATTTAGAGTTAAACCAATTCTAAACAAGAGGCAACATGAGTATGCTTGTCCCGAACTTTGCTGTGCTAGAAATGTCCTGTTATTGTGAAAACGTATTTTCAACACGTGGACAAGGTCTGGGGCAGCCTGTCCAAACGATTTATTGGTGGGTCAACATTTCCACAGCCAGCACTGCAGAAGGGAAGATTCTCAGGCTATTGAATATTTTATATTCACTTGATGAACTAGATTTTGCATGAATTATACCAAAAGGATCAACCAAAACAAGTCCGTGTTAGATTCTCAGCTCTGCCTTGAGATCTGCTCTGTGAGACTTTTCATCTCTCAGCTTCTCAGTTCTGTTTTCCCAAGGTGCAGCATTGATTTTTCCTTTCCTCTGTACTTTGTCTTACCTACTGGAATTGGCCTGGATTTTTTTTTTTTCTTTCATAGTCTGTGAGAGAGAGAAGTGAGTACTTGGAAGGTGAAGAAGTGTAGGAAAGAACATAGGAAGAGTAGAGATGTCTGGTGTTCAGGGGGTGGGAATGGAGGACATATGAATACTCAGGGAGTACAGATCTAAGGAGCAAACTTTCAATTGATACAAAACACCAAAACAAAACAAATGAGAAGTGTCACAGAGATGCTGGGCACAGAATAAAAAGCAGTGTAAGAAGATTTGAGGGCATTTTGACCTAAGTGGAAAGGAATAAGTGAGAAACATCAACCATCCTAATTCTTCTCTCTGGTTTCCGGCTTGCACAACAGGATTGTACAGATGGGTTCCTACGTGTGGGTATTGGCTTTATCTGGAATTTATGAGGTTTTCGACTTACTGTCAGAGCTTGATTTCCCTGTGCTTTTTTATTTTATTTTATTT
>WEIS01101446.1:0-14410 GCA_013389965.1 Todus mexicanus
TACCTTAAATAAATACATTATCTGAGCTCATTAAGCTGTGCGTTTGTTTGATCTCTGCAGCCCTAGCAGATAATTGTTATTCTTCTCCATTCTCTTTTCCCTTTCCCTATTCTTTTAATCCCTTTTGTTTATATTCATTGTAGCTTGGTTTAAATTAGCATATGCATTAATCAGAGAGAGAACAGGTCATCCAGTATGTTTGTGCAGTGAGACCTCCAGTATGAAATACAGCTATGCTGCAATGCAAGCAGATAATAACAGCAATAAACAAGACTGCATTCAATTAAAGCTCTACCATCTAAAGCAAATTAACTATAAATTAGTAAACATTTGTTCAGCTCTTCAAAAAACCAGCTCAAATAAATATGACAAATTAGCATCTTCATTTCTTTTTACTTCTGAAGATTTAACTCAGTTTCTACTCATGCTGAAAACATGGATGTGTGAATCGGAACCAGAAACCGAGCTTTATGTTACCATTCAAATTTTGTTGGAGATAGAAATTTGCGTGACAAAATGCAATTTGATTGTAGAAATAATCTACAGGAAAAGATGGGAGGTTGTACAAGCTTTGCATTTTTGAACAGTCAGTTCCCGTAGCTGAGCAGCGTAGCCTTATCGAGGGCAGAACAGGAGTGAATTGGCAGCACATTAGAAAGCGTGATTAAAAGAGGGAAAGTTGAAACTACTCTCATGTCAGCTGTTTTCCTCTACAGGATATTGAGCCATTCCTGTCCTAACCAGATACTGATTGCTTAAAACTTAGTCCAGAAGTACTTGTCAAAACCATTTCCTCAGTTGATTTTGACATGCTGAGCTGTGAGTAGATCCTGAGAATTGTTTGCAATTTTGTGCTAGAGGTATTGGCCTGCTCTCGCTCGTGGCTGCAGGAGCAAGATCAGACCCTCTGGAGAAAACATGAAGTGCCTCCACTTTCCAGAACAACTATTTAAACTTTATGGCTGAGGCTCTTGATCAGTTTCTATGGACTCAAAGGACTGGAGCATGCTGCAAAGTGCTGCCAGGAGGTTTCTTGTAGCTAGAAAGCTGCAGAGAATTGAAAGTCTTGTCTCACAGCAGCCACATATCACTCTTCTTCTCTTTTCCATAGGCACTCAGCTTGCTGTTGTCACTTCCAGACCCCTTCCTCAGAGTGAGAGGCAGGAAGCATCAGTTTTTCAAGTGACAAATAAGAGGGGAAAAATGTAATAATATAGCACTGAAATACTATGAAAAAAGCCATGTGACAGAGCAAACATGAGCAAAAATGGCAGATGTTCTTTCCAAGAAGATGCACAGCATCAGCATACTTTATCCTATTGCCTTCCATATAGACCTGAGCTTAAATATCTTCCATCTATGGCTTTCTGGTGATAGGTAATAGCTTTATCATTATATCCAGATTACTCTCTCTGCAGTGTAAATGAGTTAAATAACTGTAAATGAGTCGTCAGGTTACTGAGATGGGGCTGCTCACACCAATATCTACAGGATTTGTTTCAGGTGCAGATGACTGTGAGGCAGAGTAGAAATATTACATCAGTAATATTAATGATTGAATTGCTAAGCATACTTTTGGAAACAACAGGATAATATCTGCCTATCTGTCCAAGATCTCCTCTCTGAAGAGGGAAGACCAGAGACAGGGGAAGCTTGATCTGTGAGAGTAGTATGTCTTTGGAAAAGAGGCCAGGAGTCTGTAGAACAAGAGAGGTCCCCAGTACCTAGGCTTGATAGGAGGTCAGTAGGTAACTTCTGGTGTTTAAAGTAGGATGGGTATTTCAGGGCATAACAAGACAGGGGTGAAGTTCCAGTTTTGATCACCTGCACACCAAAGTGCTGAAGGTGGAAGTCTGGGCCTGCAGTTTTTTGTTTTCGTGCATAGTGAAGTTGCTGCAGAATGACCCAACATGAGCTGAGGTCCTCCAAAATATTGGACTGTGTCAATTTAGATTGGCCATAATGCATGTTATCCTTCAATGCTTTATAATCATAGTTACAGGTTTTCTACCAAAATCAGTTTGTATTTCTCTGCTGTTGCTTTTTAAGTAAATTATTGACATAAATAATACCGAATTGTGAAATCAGTTGAAGAATTGTTTCCTCTAGAGAAGAGTACCTATGATGATTGCAAAATGACTGACGGTGACTTGAGGAATGACACAGATCTAGGGAACTTTGAGTTTTAGTCCTGTTCCTAACACTAATTCTTCTTTGGCCTTGTTAGTAGGTTGATTGCAGCTTCAGATTTTTGAGTACTTCAGTTTGGGGGTGATGTAGGTTTGGTTTCTTTGGAACTGTCAATAACTCCAGGTCTGAGTGGGCTCCTAGAAGCTGTTGCAGTACTTGTTCAGGTGAAAACCAGTAGCAACCCAGAATTGTCAGCAAGCAAAGCACAGATCATATGGGAAACTGAGTTAACATTCACGGATCTTCCAAGCATAGCATCTGTATAACAGTGCTTCATAGAGCTCCTAGGAGTGTAAAAATAAGAAGTACATTATATGCAATAAGTACTATGTGCAAATAATTTTTTTCAATACTGATGATACGGGTTGACCTTCGTTGAAAGTAGGAGTAAATAAGAGGATATTTACATTAATGAGTATTGCATATCATCAGAACTTATGGGGGTTTCTATCAGAATATCCTCTAATATGCACTGCAGCACAACAGAAAACTGAAAATTATGACCAATACATTTCAAAGAAAAGAATGTAGACCTAGGAGAAAGTTTTTTCAGGTTTGGGTGGTCAATAATGGAGTTTTATCACATGCTTAGTAGGCTTGTTTGGGGTAGTATGCTGATAGTCAGAAAACTCCCAAGAGATTACCACACCCATTAATGCAACTGTACTCTCATTCAGACATACTTTCCCAAGACATCCAGTAATATAAGTAGTACAAAGTGATGATACGTTTTACAGGGTAGCATGCACAGAGCAAGAATCACATATAAGCATTTGGGGAAAAACACATAAAATGTTGTTATGCTTGTTAGAAGCAACTATTTAACAATACTGTAAATGTCACTAACATTTATCTTATATTTCACTTCAAATAAGAGTCATCTCTCAACCTTCTAAAGACTGGCTGTAGTGGATGGTGTAAATCTGGAGTGGATGGTATAAATCTGGATTTGTGAAGAGATGTTGCAGTTGGATATTAGAAGATCTGTGTTACTTTTGCCCAAGGCTGAATGAAAATTGTAGTATGTTCAGTCATTTGCAAAGATAATTTTAATGCCTCTGTTTCTGATTTTCTACTTTTTCTTTTATCGGCACTGATTTTTCTTGATTAATTCAATGGCAGTTATGCAGTATCCTGTTTTTATTTATTTTATATCAAAATATGGGGTTAATAGCTACATTATGGCCTTTTCTGATTCACTGTGCTTTTCACACCCCACCACAGCTTTACATATGACATTTGTTCATCTACATGACCATATTTTCTCTTAACTATTTTGCTAAAAGCAGCAGGAAAGCCGAGATCTATATTTTTTCCATTGTTCTTTTTTACAAGTTATGTTTTTCTTCCTTTGAATTACTCTACTGAAATGTAAAACGAGATAAGCAGGTGAAGTCTGGCACCAGTAAAGTAGTAAGTGGTGGAAACCACATGCCTAATTGTGGTCTCACAGTGCAATTATAGCAGTGCAAAACCCACCTAATTCAGTGCATTTGCTGATGAGATGGACCAGCAAGGGAAGAGAATCAGGATCCATGTCTAGACCTGTGAGCGCTAGAGAACTAAAATGCGTGAGAGAGTCGTGATGTTTTTCCCCCCATCCCTACAGTAAAACCCAGGGAGAGTAGCCCTGTAGAACCTCCTCAGTACAAGCAGGATTTGAGGACCCGAAGCCAGCTCCATCCCCAGCAGCCCCAGCCAGCGCCGCTCTTCCCGCTAATTAATGGCTTCCTTCCACCTGCATGGCTGACACAGCTCCAGCCACGGCCGCGCAGAAGCTCAGCCGAGGGATGGAGGGCCGAGAGCACAGAAGGAAGCGCCTCCCGTGTCTGCAATGCCAGGGTCAGAGGGCAATGGCTCTTGGATGCAGCAGCCGTCACTGCAGCGTCCAAAACCACTAGAGAGAATGAGAAGCTGAGGACCCGCAATCTGGGCGTTGCATTTTTCAGGAGTGCTGAATAAACATCGGAATGTATATTTAAAGAAATTACCCAGCTTAAATAAACAACTGGGAAAATGTGTTAGGTAATTGGATTTTCATAATCACCAGTTATGGCTTAATTTTAGGGTCAGGGAAGACCTGGAAATGACCTCACTAATGATTAATAGGCTTTAGTAACCTGGTGACCCTCTGATGTGGACAGGTGGAGCTTCCTTTTGAGAGTTTTCAAACAAACATTGTATTTATATTTTTTTCTTTTTTCCTTTTTTAAATTTTTTTTATCATGCTCTGTAATAAAATTTGCATCTATAAATTTATAATTAAAATACTCCAGTGGATTCTCATGAGTGGACTTGTTCCTATTACCCAGTTGAAAAGAGGGCTGTGACTACGTAGTAAGGCCCCCCCTCTGGGATACTAGACAATACACAGACACAAGTGGTTTCCTGATTGTGCTTTATTCACGTAACAAGTGATGAGGTGGCCATCCCAGCTGGTGAAACTTCGGAAGAGTTAGTCTCATGCTGATTTTAACATAATCTTGTCACAAATGTTTACAATTCCTCAGATTCCTCAAATGATGCTCTTCCCCTTCAAGACACTAACCTCAAAGGGATGCTGGGGAAGGTGTACCATTACAGCATCTTCTCTAATTTAGCCCAGACTATTAATATGGGGAACATAAAGAGTATAAAGTTATTTAGAGAGCAAAATATTATTGTAAATATTCAGAAATAAGGGCAAACCTATGTCTCCTTTACTCTAATTTAGAAATGGAAAGATACCTATACGTAGTCAGGAGATACATGTATCTCCAAGAAAAATGAATCATCTGACTTGAAGTATCACTGATCTAATTGTCATTTCTTTATTCAAGACCCATGGGAGACAAGGATAGTTAGAAAAATGGGCTTTGTTTTAGGTGGCACCTTCTTGTTGCTCTCTGGACATCCTTGTGCAGTCCCTCCAATAAGGTGGGAAAAGGTGGGCTCATCACCTAGCCTCTTTCCACCCAGGTAGTGAAAGAGAAGAGTTCTCACTTTCTACTCGTTTCTACAGAAAGTGAAGAATTTAACTGTCAGGGGAACATAGAGAATCCAAGGAGTCCAGAGTGAGACCCGAGACTGTAAGCATCTTCTGTTAGAACATAAAAGCACATGATGGGTTCAGGCCCTCCCTCGTCTTTCAAGACAAAGCAGTATGTCCTGTTTTCAGCCCCCTTTCTCAGTATGGTCTTGAATGCAATAAAGAAGTCTGCATGATTAATATTAATATTAGCAATAGTTAGTATTGCTAATGTAAACATTATTAAAATATTTTTATTAACTGAAGCATACTTCCTCAAAAGTGTTCTTTAAGATGCCATCTTTTAGGAAAGAGTTACCTTTACAGCTGTCATCTGTTGTATATCCTCTTACAGACTGTCTAAAAAGATAGCTGTCCTTTAGGTGATTTTTTTCTGGCCTATATTTAGGTTTTGTTCAGTCTATAGCTTTTAATGTGTTAAATATGCAGTTGAAAACTATTTCTTCTTTCCAGAGTAAGTTATTTGATTCTCAACACCGGTATTCGTCAGTAATCCCCATAAATGGTAAAAGCTGTAAACTCAAAGTTATAATTAGATCAGGTATATTTTTTGTTGTTGTTCAAAAGGAAATGGTCTTTTTGCCAAGACTGTCAGTTATAACAATGTAAAAGCCAAAGAAAATATTAACATTTTCACTGTACTTTGTTACTGAACAATGCAAATACTTTTCCTCTATATTAGGAAATCTCAGCAGACTCACCCAGAAGTATGTCTGGGTCTAAATTGCTACCTATTTATCAACCAAAGGTAGCCTAAACAGTTTTGGAGAGATTCATCACACATCTCTTCTGTGGATTTCTGGGTTGCTTTCAAACAATTGGATTTGCAATATATGCCATCAGAGCCACCTGTTTGAGGGACTGCCTTTTTCTGTGGAATAAATTGCTAGTCATGGTCAGAAGAGGTGCGCTTGCAGGAGGGTTTGTGAGACAGAAACGTAACAGGATGTTTTCTTTGAGAAGCGATGTGGAGCTGGAGGATTGGCTTCCCCTGCAGGTGAGGACAGTCCCTGGAGACCTGGGATGAGTATGTAAGCCAGGACTGCCCCCCACAGAGTCCAGCAGTGAGTGGCCACCACAGTTGACTCATGGGATACCCACCTCCCAAGCAGTCACAGCTCCAGATCTGGATATGAGCACTGGTACCACCAACTGGGTCTTCAGTGCAGTGTGTAGTGAGCTACAGGGTGCTACTGGTAGCTTATGTATACACCAGTTGCTAGTCATTTCTGCCCAGGCTGATACTTCACTTCTGCCTACCTCCTAGCAAAATTGGCAGAATTGTACCCCACCTACTTTCCTCTGCCAACAGAAACTGTCCCCAGCTACCCCTGGAGGCAGCCAGCTGCCTGCAGCCGCCTCGGTTCCATTTTGCCTCTCTTACCTCGGCTTCTGTCACTGACTCACTGTTACCATTTGGGCAGCAAAGCTCTTGCTATCACCCACCCATCACCTAAGCTGAAATAGACTTGTAGCCACTATGGCATTCAGCAGTTCCACCAGGTGGTCTTGTCTCTGGGCCATAGTTGTTTTGTGTGTTGCTGAGTGACGGGTGAGTGACTGAAGTCATTTCTATTCATGCAGGCTGACACGATAGCAATGGTTTAATTTAAAATAAAGTTACTGAAGATCTTCTGGCATGTATAAGAGGAAGGGAAGTACATCAGATTTGTGTCAGAACAAAAAAAAAAAATAAAGTGTTTTGTTCATATGGTTACAAACAAAGAAGAAAGGAATAACCTAATCAGTACTTAACTCTGGTGGCAGAAGAAGATCAGAAAACAAGGAGCAATACCAGCATTAAGTAAGGAGTCATAGCATCTGAAAAAAAAAAACCCCACCAAGCAATTTGCTCAAATATGTGTGCATACAAATGCCTGTGGGCCACCGATAAATAACAAAAGGGCAGAAGAAACAAGTATTAACGCAAGCAACTTTTGCTGCAGACTAGAGGAAACCATTCCCCCAATGTTAATAGAATTTACCTCACAGACACTAGCTGATGATGCCTGTGTGATATTTATAATAATAGGTGGCATTACTGTAAAAGGGACAGTTGTCTGCTAAGCGTGGTAGAGAAACTAAGAGCTTAAAGAACTCCCCTGTAGGCATACATTAGTGAAGGAAAATAATGTGCAGAGGTAGGAATGAAACTTGCACTGTCATATGTCTATATGTGCATAGCTGGTAGGTAAATGTTAGAGGCATTTACACTGAGCTGGGCATCTAGCCCAGTTCAGACAGCTGAAACTTTCACCTTTCCTGGTTTTTGATTAGTCAACACAAAAACTTTGATTAATCCCTACAAATGTGTGTTTAGTCATCACAATCTACAGAGTGTGGGTTTGTTGCAATCAATATGCCTAAAGTTACGGGTTGAGTAGATAACATCTGATCAATGGGTTGAAACTACGAAACATGGCAGTTTTTCTTAAATGTTGTTTGAAGAAAGTGATAAAAAAGTAGCACTTGTACTAAGCACACAGAAGCATGCTTAATGTTTGTGTTTTCACAGCTCAAAGTCATTCTTGAATCCAGCTTTATTTTTCTATAGAAATGTGAAATGTTGATGAACTTGATTGTCCTGCAAGATATGTTTGGCATTTCTGATTAACCTCTCTAAATCTGTGAGCATTCCTCCTCTTGGGATGTAGCCCATTTATTGTTGTTTATTGCTTGTCCCTTCTTTTCTGCCTAGCACTGTCTTGGTAGTCATGATGTTTGCAATGCCTTTCCTCTTATTTCTGCTGATCTAATCCCTTTTTTTACCTCCAATTTATATGTTTAATTTGAGTAGATTCTTAAACATATAACTGACATGACTTTATTTCCAGGTCGGTTTATGTATTAGTTAGAAATAATCCTCTTCTTTTTCTGTGAAGCATTTTGTCTTTGCAAAGATATCACTTTCACATTTGAAATCAGTTAATGATTAATTAATTATTTAATAATGATTGATTAATTATTAATAAATTAATAGTCATTAATCCGTTAATGATTAATTTAGCATATAGAGAGCAGTTTCTACTTCAAAGAATAATCCCAACAGTTGCTCCCTAGCTCATTGTTCTTGCAGCATTGGTTGTTAGATTCAGAAAGTAGGATGATATGTATAATCTCGAGGTTTTGGCCACCTAGGACTTTCAGTCTTGAAACCTTTGCACACTCAAATCTCCCAGTGACTATACAGAAAGTCAGGGTGCCTAAGTAGCTTGAGATATCAGGGGCATGAGTTTTTGACTTACAGTAACACAGGTCTGATGTAACTGTTCTACTTATTTTCTAATGCAGACGAGGATCCAATGTCTCACTGACTTTGGATATGAGCAGCTTGGGAAGCGTTGAACCTTTCATCTCTGTGCCAACCCCACGAGAAAGAGTGGCGATGGAATACCTACAGTCAGCCGGCCGCGTCCTGACACGGCAGCAGCTTCGAGATGCTGTTGCGTGTTCTCATTTACTTCAAACAGAATTCATGGTGAGTTTAGCAATAAGCTTTAGATGAGGATTTTGAACGTAATTGGCACAACAGAAACTGTGGGGAAAAAAATAATAGGGCAGCACTTTAATGTCAAGGTACAAATCGTTTCCAAAGGGCAGATTAGATAGTTTCAAGGTGGTGTTTTATGTTTACATGTTAAGGACAGATAAGTCAGTCGTTTATGTGCATAGACAATACAGATTCCCCTCAGTCTGAAATCCCATTCATACATGGGATAAATGTCGTATTAGAGCTATGGTATGAACAGTCAGGGCTGTAACACTATGACAGTTTCAAAGAGATCATAAAGGCAGACATATGGTCATAAATGACAGAAAATTAAGTAGTAATTGGAGATTTTGTTTATTCCGATGTAAATGTCACATATGATTGCAATTGGAAATAAATTTCTAGTCACTATAATGACTTTTTGGAGCGGACAATTAGTCAGTCCAAAATATCTTCAACAAGCTCTCCATGCAACAAGCCTAATATACTCAAGGCCAAAAACCTCAAGCGTCCTATGAGTGTGATTAATATTAAAAAGGATGAGAATCTAAAATGAAGTGGCCAGGTAGAAACAAGTGAGAGCACAAAAACTTAGTCAGGAAAAACACATTATTACATATTCCTTTAAGAAGACCTGAAAAAGACTGGTATTGCAAAATGGCCTGATGAAAGAGGCTATCAGAACTAAGGAGATATTCTTTACAAGAGGAATAGAACATAGCATAAACTGAAGCTACTTGAATGTGAAAGCTGAAAAAGGCAGGCCAAAAAAAGTTTTGAATTTTTAAAACAATTTTTTATTCATTTTTAAACAGATCAAAAGCATCTAAGTGTACTTACCAAAGAGTACAAGGAACAACAGATGATGAAAAGGGTAGAAAAGGGAATTGGAGGAGTTGAAGCAGTAAGAGAGAAGTGACTGCATTACTTGCATCTGTATTGACTGTAGATCTTAGGGAATTTCCTACCTCTGTGCAAGAGTAGGTTCAAACTGATCACTGGAGGATCTGGAAGAGATTCTAGAACAATAAAATGCACTCATCCAAGAATCTTAAAGGAGTTCATATATGTAGTTATTGATGTATTAACTGGACAGGTGTAACCTAGCTCTTGGGCCCCAGCAGCTGAGGAATCAGAGGGTCGGAGGTAACAGGAGTAATGCAGAAAGGCTCCAGAAGAGATCCAGATAACTGAAGGCCTAGAAATCTGATGTCTAAATAAGCAAAATTTGAAGGATTTATAATGAAGAATCCAGTGCATATATGAACAAATGCAATACAGTGGGGAATAATAAACACAGTGAAGCACTGGAAGGATTGATTGTTTCTCAAAGTAAAAGGGTGTCACCAGTGGGGTCCCAGAGGCATCTGTTCTGGAGTTGATACTGGCCAAGATGGTCTTAAGTCATCTGGAAAAGGGAATAAATAGTAAAATGGTGAAGTCTGATGATGACACTGAATTACCGAGGGTAGTAAAATTAAAAATAGACTCCAAAGCAATTATGTAAGGATTTTATGATGGTGATGAGGCAGAGGAAATTCAAGGTTGATAAATAAAATGTTATGCATTTTTGAGAAAATTATTCTGTATTCTTTAATGGATTCTCAAATGCAAAGCTAAGACTCTTGGGCAATGAACTAGTGAATAATATAGTAAACATCTTTATGACACAGGAAAAATCTATATTGCATTTACAACTGCATGCAGCTCTGATCTCTCCATCTCAAAGCACATATAGAAGTGTCACAAATATAATCACAGACTAGAGCAGCTTCTGTACTAAATAGAAACTAAATAGACAAGGACTCTTCTGCCTAGGAAAGAGACTGAAAAGCTCTAACAAAAGCCTATACAATCATGATAGCAAGGATAAGACAAATATGGAGTGACTATTCATGGGGTTTCATGTGATGAGTATCAAGGGACCAGTGCCGTATAAATCTTGTCCCATTCTAATTTCCTTAGATGCCTTTCTAACAGAACCAACTACCCAACCCAACCTTAGCCTATCTTTTTAGCTTTTACAGCTCGTTAGCTCACTAAACAAGCAAAGCGTTTCAAAACTGGTTTAATAGCTCAAATTTCATAAATAGAGTCACACAGAAATGTGTGGCTCAAGTGCTAGGTTACAGCTGCCCAGTTAATACAATAATTGCATATATGAACTCCTTTAGGATTTCTGGGTGAATTCTAGCTTATTCCAGTATGAAGCTTTTATTCATTCGATTGATTTGTTCTAGAATGTCTTCTATTAACAGATCCTCCAGTGATCAGTTTGACTCTACTCATGCCACAGAGGTAGCAAATTCCGTAAGTTCTTCTACAAGGCACATAAGAGCGGGAAGATCTATGCAACCCCCTGAGCATACTGCAGGTCTAACAAAGACATACAAACAATTCAGTCCTTATTAAACATGCCAGACCACATATTCCCCAGGGTTTCATTGTGTTTTCAATTTGTACGTTTAAGTCAACAGAATAGATGATGAGTGCTGTCTTACTTTAAAAATAGTTTTTCATTATGAATAATTGCATCCTACAAAGCAGTCCTTTAATTCACCTTCAAAAAGCCAGGGTTTATAGTAAAAGTCATTAGCTTTAGAAAAATAAATCCCTCATTTGTTTTACCAAGAATTGGTCAGGCAGTGTACATGGAGAAAACTATACGCATCCAACATAGTTTTATCATCAGTTATGCCATCAGTTCTCTACCATTCAGCTGCTTTGGCAGGAAAGCTATAAGAAATAACTTCATCATTCTTAAACCCCCCATATTAGAAGACATTTTGTGCAGATAACTTGGCACCTCCGTAGAATCCTGTTTACCCAAATCTTCTCGCGCAGTATCCGCGCTCAGCTTTGGAGCAATAGAGACTCACATTTTATTTGTGCTTCAGGGAGGCACAATATGACTTTGGCCATTCAGTGTTTCCACTGAATTTTATTGAAAAGATCATGACTTGTCTATCCCATTTTTAAACCACTTTTTACAACATGTTTTAAGATGAAGCTGTGGAAAAGTATCTGCTTATTATCTGTGGCAAAGAAGATATTAGCTTTAGTAGGAACTTGAAGCATGCAAAGAACGCAGCATATAACCCTCACTCGTTCTGCTCACTCAGCTTGTTTTAACTAGCTGAAGAAATACAATAAGATGGTCTTCTTGAGACTAAAATTATTAGTTCCCATGAGAACCTTCTAAGTGCGCAAAAAGAGGAGAAATGTACAAAGTTTTCAATGGAAAATTGGAACATCAGCAGTTTGGGGTTATTTAGTTCTTTAATTAACATTTAATTTTTTCATTGACAATTAAGGGGGCATTAACTTTATTTTTCAGTTGTAAAAAACTGGTAGGTTACCATCAAAATATTTTTCCAAAATATTTATTAAGAAAAAAAGAGCTATTTTCCTTTTTAATGCTGACAAAAGGGTTGGCTACTTTTACTTGGGAAAATACACCTGATATGCAAGGAGAAAGAAACACACTTGTCCAGCATATATGTCTTTAGTAGCCTGAGCTGCTACCATTCAAAAGGCAGAAGTCTAAAGCTGGTGACAGAACAGGAAAATTAATTATTCTGGAAATACTGGAATGTCAGAAAATACCGTCCTGCATAGGAAAGTGCCAGGTTGTTAAATCTAGGAAATTTGATTCTCAGAAAAATGAGGGGATAGGTATAATGACTCTCTGCCTGAATTTTCCTAAATTTTGCCACATTGTCTTGAATGCTTTCAGAGACCCAAATCATATCTCTGAATATATGAACAGTTACAGCATTTAAAGGCTAATGAGAGCTGGAATAGCTGTTAGCAGAAGAGTATCACCCAGATAAATGAAGTAGCCTATGAACAAAAGCATATATGCATACACATCTATAATTGCATGCATGCATTTAAACAGATTCATACATTATTTGTAGTTACTTCACTGTATATAATATGTATATGTATTTAATGAAACAAATAGATATATATTGCCTATATAGCTACTGAATTTGTATGCTAATTTGCACATGTTCGTGCTATTTGCAATCTGCTTGGCTTATTTTCCCCCACATTAACAGGAACGTTATCCTCAAAATATCCTGATTTTTTTTCTGGAATAATCTTTTGCTTTTCACAGCCAGTTTCACAATAAGTTACTTGTCTGCGGCTGTGATCCATGATGCATTGTCAGATTTCTGTCTGTGCCCTTGGCCCCAAAAGTACTTACTGCTGGGAGGATCCCACTGACTAGAAAGTGTTTACAGGATGTAAGTGATTAATATTATTAATTGACCTTGTTGGCCCAGAGAAATGTGTTTCTGTTTTCAACTCACCAGCATTTCTGTCAGTAACTCGCCAACTGATGAACTATTTTAAAAATTCAGCAGGCATCAAGAGCAACATAGCCAGGCAGCTTGGAGGAGCCCCACTGACCACCACCTCTTGCTGTGCAGGAAGAGGACTCTTCCTCACACATCTTTTTCCAGTCTCTGTCGATGATGGACAGGGATCACATTAAGCACAGGCTTAATATATTGCTCACTCTCAGTTGGTATATAGTTCAGCAGGGAAACCTTGCAGAAGCCATGCACTGGTGGTGCTTATACTAAGCTAGAACTGAACCAGGGAAGCTCTAGATCAGCCAGTAGCCCATACTAGAGCCATTTAGGACAATTTGGAGCCTAAGGGCCACAGGGAAGAGTCTCACAGTGGTCACTGCTGGGAAGGAGTGAAAGTCAGAGATGGATATGAGGGGTGTGTCAGAACTCATTTTATAGTTCCATGGAAGAGGAAAGGGCATCAGAAGAAGGGCAGAGGTGAGACAGTTTGACCTGAAGGAACGGAGATGAGGCTTATGCAGGAATGGAGTCTTACACATGAGAAGATCCTGCCCTTAGTACAGGCACTGTATGGATAAGCAGTACAGGGAATTGAAAAAGGATTGGCCGAAGGACCTGCAAGGAAGGTGTATCTTAGTAGCAACACTTTGGCTGGCCTGAAATGACAGGCAGCAGCTCATTCTTTTGAGGAGTCAGCTGAAGAACAAGAAAGACATCAAGGAAGAAATGGAGTGAGGGAAAGAGGAAGAGGGAAGAGGAAGGTTGGACATTAGGAGGCACTTCCTCACAGAAAGGGTTATTAAACACTGGAATGGGCTGCCCAGGGAGGTGGTGGAGTCACCGTCCCTGGAGGTGTTCAAAAAAAGACTAGATGCCACACTTAGTGGCATGGTTTAGCTGGGTCGTGGTGGTAGGTCATAGGCTGGATTCGATGATCTGAGAGGTCTTTTTCAGCCTTAAACATTCTATGATTCTGTGATTCTGTAATAAAACGGTCCACTAAACACATGGGCATAAGGCAGAGAAGGTAGACAAATAAAAACAAACACACTAGTTGCAGCTTTATGTCGTGAGATGTTCAGAAGCCAAGTTGCTAAACAGAAAATAATCTAAGCAAATCATTTTGACCCATCTAAATGTTACTTAGCTTTGCCTTCTTCTCAACCAGAAAGGTAAGAAGGTAGCTTCCCCTGCTTGCTGAACCCATGTAAAGAGCTGCTATCGGGTGCATCCTTGACAAGCTGTTAAGGGCCTCATAGCTGTTTCTCTAAAAATATCCTGCAGCAGCCAGTCATGTTGGGCAGGACCAGAGCTTGAATCTGAAGGACAGTGGCCATGCATTTCATATGTGCCAAAGTCCTGGGCAGGCCAGTGCCT
>WEIS01101470.1:0-11114 GCA_013389965.1 Todus mexicanus
CAGAGCTGAACACAAAAGAACTGAGCTTCAAGTCTAGGTCTGCTATTTGTATTCTAATGCTTTTAAGCACAAGACCACTTTTCCTCTACAGCCACTTAGAGGAAAATGAATTAATTAAGAATTGAATTTCCTTCTCTAACAAGACACAGACTGAGGCAGAATTTTTTTTATTGTTTGTGCAGATTACGTTAGTGTTGTAAACTCCTCTTGTACATCCTTGATGCATTAAGCTAATTGCTTTCCTTCTGTTGAATCACTTTGAAGTGACTGATGGCTGAGGTTTAAGGCTAGGGGACTTCTTAGGACTGTTATGCTTTTCGTGTTTTCAGATATTAAAAGTGTAGCTTTCAGGTTAGAAAAAAGTACACTGTGACAAATGTTTCCTTTTGATCCCAAGATAATTAAATAAAAATCAAAATTGCAAAGATGACTGAACTTCATATAGAAACTTGAGAGTGCCTGAATAACTGCAGGCTTGTTCCAGTGGGTCTGGTACTGCTGTCATACTGTCAGACACGATGGGCTCCCTCTCGAGGATACAGGCAAGGATTTGACATGGCATTCACAAAGACAAGAAATGAGAAAGCGTGAAGGTCTTCAGTGTTTAGGAAAGATTGCTACCAGAAGTTTGGGTCTTTCTCAGTATATAGTACCTGCATCATTTTGGAATCGTGGAAGCGTTTATTGAAAGTGTTTGTAGGAAATGACATAATCTGACCTTCAATCTAAAGCAGGGTTAAATGCCAACATTGGATCAGCAGAGGCTTTATTTAGTCACGTTTTAAAACTCTCCCAGGACAGAGATGCCTCTCTGGGCAGCTGTTGCAATGCTACACCACTTTCCTAGTAAAAATCTGTGGTTTTTTGTAATACCCAATTTGAACTCAACAAGCTGGAATATGTGGTCATTGCCCCTTGTTATAGCTCCTGGCAAAACTGAGAGCGTATTATGCTGCCTTTGTAACTGTCCTTCAGATAGCTGCTGGCAACTTTTAGATTGCTCCTTGGCCGCCTCTTCACCAGACTAAACAAACCCAGCTCCCTCAGTCTTCCTTTTCAGAACATGCAACCCTCCTTGGACCCTCTCCGCTTTCTCCATGTCTGTCTTGAACTGAGAGGTGCAAAAGTGTTCGGTTGATAACCTTCACAGAGCTCATTCTGTAACCATTACTCATGGAAATTAGCAGTCACGAGTACTTACACTGAGAAATAACAAGGAACTGAGTGCTGTAGTACAGGGTTGTAAATGGTTCTAGTGGTTTCTTTGGAATTAATAATAATAATAGTTTGTGCAATGATTAAATACTTTCATCCCAACTTTTTGAAGTTGATATCCAAGAGTTTCTTCCACTGTACAACTTAAGTCTAATTATAAATAAAATGCTGATCTAAAACTTTTGCCCTTTCAATGCGTATATTCATGCACAAACTTCAATGAGGTGTGGTGTTGCCATTAATAGGAATTAATTTTTATCTTGTCTCATGAAGATCACCAAATGAGTTACATACGTGCAAGTGTGAGGTACCTTATTACCATCTAATCCCGGTTCCTGCAGGTTTAGAGGATTTTACCTAAAAACTCCCTTCACAGGAGTCCATAGCTTGTGAGTTCTACCTTTGAAGTGTGAGCAGCAGTAAGTTCAACCTGCGTGAAGGCTGTAGGAAGGCTGTGAATTTTCTGTGGGTTAGTTACTTTGTATGAGCTTCTGTTACGGGCAAGCCCTGGGAATTCAAAAAGCACTCCGAAGCCTATGCTCTGGTATTTTAAAAGCAAGGAAAAATTGTAGAAATACGTAGTGACATTACGTACTTCCATTGTGGCAGAAGGGAACGTATCTGGGGTCTCGGAGAGGGGTCTCGGGATAGTCCCAAAATCCTGAGACTGATTTTTTACGTTGGGGTTCATTGTTTTGACTTTCGTGTTACTTAATCACTTACTCTAGTGAAAAGTGAAGAAATGAGAACTATTACAGGGGTCTCTTAACTTCCAGTTTTGTGCCCCATCCATTAAACCCATGGCTTTTCCACTTTTCATGTTTCATTATTTGTATTTTCCTTGTCTACAAAATGAAGTTACTACTGTTTTACCATAGCCTGAGATTCTGTTTATGCCCTCTGCAGTAGTTTTCTCGCAGAGACATCTTTGCCCTGTCACTTAACTGTACAGGTGGGGAAGCTGCCATTGAAAGAATCCTGCAGCTCTGATAATTATCCACTGTGTTCTCATTTGTGAAATGCAATATATCAGTGGCACCTGATCAGAATAGGACGAAGGACCGCCTGTGCCACAAGCCTAATTTTAGCTCAACAGGAAACAGTAGTGTGAAAATGTCTGCATTTATGTACGTCTATTATGTATATGCATGTATGTGTAGCAAATGTTTTGTAAGAGAGAGGAAAAAGCTCTTGCTTCTGTAATGCACAATAAGCCTTTGTGACATTGTAGTTGTCAGATCTTTGCTGGATCAACCACTACCCAAACATTGGGTTGACTGGATTTAAAAAAAAAAAAAAAGAAAGGAAAAGATAGATGTTAATTTTCAGTTTTTATCTAGGCTCTTCAATTCTGAGGATGAATTTTGGAAAGGAGGGAAGCACCCAGCAGTTCTTCCTCCTGCCTTTGCTGTGGCCACTAAGAGGAATCTGGATGCCTTTGAAAATCCTGTTTGTATTGTAGCTGTTAAGCAATTTTATGACTCTGTCTTTGAACAGATAAGTGGGCTGTGCTAATTGGGCTGTCTGACCTCACTCTACAGAATTTATTGTTGTGCCCCTGTACTCTTCATCACTCTGAAGACTAACGACAAAGCATCGCTGTGTGTGATGGTGTAGTTATATTCAAACATTTTTTGTGAAGGCTTCTTCAGTCAAAAGGCTGAAGATCTGGCAAAACTGCTTGAGCTGTGCTTCCCATGCAGCTTTGTGGTGTCCACCAGCCCCACTGCCTGCCCAGCTCCCCGCAACACGCCTCTTCGTGATAATGCCCAGAGCCTTTTCCCATGTTGCTCATCTTCTTTCCTGGCGTGCTCTGCCCCTGTAATTAGATCTCAGTCGTTTATTTGTGACATCCCAGTCTAATGCCATAGAACTGGAGAAAGTGCTAGCTAGTGAAAAAGGAGGAGGATTAGAGAGGCGCTCACTTAGCAAGGCACTAAGTGGATGGTGTTATCGTGAATCCGTTAACACAATGAACTGATTAGTTTAAACAGGCTACGTTTCACAAGGCTCTTAGTTTCCAGCTGCTGGTTTGTGTTGCCTTGATTCAGACACACAACACTTCCTTCATGCGGGCTACATGGCACTTGCAATAACAGCTTTCCTATTGTTACTAATATAATAAATATCTTGGAAAATAGAAGAATGTTGATATTAATTATATTAATTCACAGCTTCTGTTTCTTTGACTGAATGATGTTGTCCTGCAGAGCTTTATTTCCTAATGCACCACATTATCTTTATGAAGCTGTTTCATGGCATCCAACTTTTAAATTTTATCTCTAGTTCCTACAAGTGTGGCTTTAGTAATAAAAGAGGTTTAAGAGCTTCTTCCTACCACCCAGAGGAATGGATTGCTACACTCATCTGGTCTGGAGTGTTGCTTCAGAAGTGAATCAAGTAATGCAGTTGGTGGAGGTGGCAAACTGTGAAGGCGGAACAGGGACCCAAGGCTCTGAAGGAGCTGTGAGGAACTGTCCCTGCAGCTTCTGCACGGGCTACATGTGACATGCAGAAATTGTAGCTTGCTGTTGGGCAAAGAGTACCATTTGTCTGGGACACTGAACTGGAGTTCTGGGGTGGTGGAGTGAATTCCCAGCTTATAATGGGCTCCTGCACAACATTAGCCAAGGCTTTTAGAATCTTGTGCCTTGTTTTTCCAACTGTCTAATGAGGGCGGTTCCTCTCTTGTGCATGTTTATCTGTTTTGTCAATTTATGCTATGTTTTTGTATCTGGAAATCTCCTATTAATGGTGAATGCAGTGCCTGTGACAGTGATGCAGAACTGAATTGGGTCTCCGATGACTACAAAATTTATCAAAGCAGTAAGTTAGAATTCATCCAGTCAACCCTCATTCTTAGTTTGTTTCTCTTTCTGAAAGATGGAAATTAACGGCCAAGAAAGTAATACAGTATGTTTCTCTATATTTAGTTTACAGAGTGTTTTTCTTTAGTGGCTTTCAGTGCATGAAAGACAAAGGCAGTAGTGTACCTGTTTTACAGTTGTCTAATCTGAGCTAGCAAAAAGTACGGGGTCTACCAAGATCATCTCACTGCTTAGTAGTGCAACAGAAAGTAAAATTCACTTCTGAGTACAACCACAGTTTTTATCCAGAGAAAATAATAATAATTAACACAGAACTTGTCAATGATGATGTATTTCCTAATACACTATTGCTTCTGAGGTCACCATGGTGAAATAAATAAAGCCTGATAGAACAGCAGTGTTCTGCCTGGCTGTACTATGAAATACAGGAGTGCTCCATCTGAATGCCTGACGCATGTAATTATGGCAGCTTTCAGAGATGCGAGGTTTTCATCTAGACCTACCTCATGGATTTCATTGTTTTTAAAAAAGGCTCAAGCTACACGGAATATTCTACTATAATGCCGTCTTCAAGGCCATGTACATGAGAGTGTTTGAAAAAATAAATGGATACACACTGCTTTTTGTCATTGTATATCATGGCATGTGAGGCTAGGTTTTAAAAGTAGCATATTTTCATCTGTAGTAATGACGATTCTGCATATGGAATGAGCGAGTATCGTTTAGTTCTCTGGAAGTGCTTGGATTGCCACACTGAGCTCCAGTCCAGACCTCAATATTTGCTAATGATGAATTAGTCCCACACTTGGCAGTTAATGCTGTTCAGGGAATCGGGAATGTGTTTGAGGTCAGCTGAGGCTCTTGTCTGGTGACACATCTCTGGCTATAAAAGCAGAGCCAGTGCAGAAGGCTGAGAATTCACCTGCATTTGGATGGTAAAGTTATTTGTGCTCCAGTACGTGAGGCTTTGAAGCACTTTGTGGTTTGCTGTTGACGATGCATCTTGGCGAATGAGCAGCAGCACACTGGCACCAGCTCACAAAGCTGTTTTACTGGAGCGAGGGAAAATCTGGGAGTTCCCAGAGCGTGGAATCCTAGGTTTTGGGCATATGAGCCAAATGGCAATCTTTTAAAGTAGTTCTTTTCATAGTGTTCTTTGCTTCTTCCATGTATGTAAATGCAATCATGTCCTGTAAATAAATTAATTTTTAAGAACCTTATGGTGCTCAAAAGATTTTTGTAATTCCATGATGAGTTTTCCACATTTACATTTTTGGGAAAACCGCTACCTGCCTCCTGTATGTTTGATAAGTAGTGACTGGGTTTATATAGTTCGTGAGCATAACTGGAGAAAGAAAACCTCCTCAGCAGGCTCGAGTCAGAACATGGCTCAGTTATAAAGTCTGCTATAAGCTGCCCTAGGCAAATGCAATGCGATGCATCTGTCCTGCTGCCAGAATGATCTAGATAATGTTGAATACCAAGACATTGTTTAGATCTGTCCTGTTCAACCCTGTTAACTTGGACATCTCTGCTCTAAGTTACGGTTGTACTTGGGCAGCAGCAAGCAAGGGCACAGAGTGAGACGGGTGTAAAGGAACAAGTATAAAATATAGCAAACTTCTAGAGTTAGTATTTTTAACAAATGCATCACCATTTCTTTGTGTTGATCGCCTGCTGTTTTCAGTCCTCTTTCTCTGCATGTTTGGTATTTTTCTCCCATCTGTCCGTTTCTCCTTGGCTGCAATGATTCCTTAGCAGTGTGTATGTGTTCATGTTTCTTTCTCATCAACCCTTCCCCTATTCTCTCTGTCCTGTCTGTAGAGATATAGATGTACAGTAATGTACTATCTCTGATGATCTGAGTAGAAATACTACATACGCAAGGTATGAAATAGAGTCAGTGTTCATCCATACATAGAATCATAGAATAATTAAGGCTGGAAAAGACCTCTTGTATCATCGAGTCCAGCCTATGACCTACCACCACCACTCAGCTAAACTATGCCACTAAGTGTGGCATCAAGTCTTTATTTAAGCACCTTCAGGGACAGTGACTCCACCGCCTCCCTGGGCAGCCCGTTCCAATGTTTTATCCTGCTTTCTGTGAGGAACATATATATGTACAACTAAAATTATGTATATGTTGGATGCCTAGTGCCTTTCACTGTAGAAGATTCTCTGTATGACCTTTTTATGATGTGAAATAACACATTCTTCATTGTAACTGGCCCTTCAAACTCTGTAAGGAAAGCTTTTTATCAACCCCTCCCGACATTTTCTTCATGAAATTCCATTAGGATCAGCTGTGCTTTGAACTGTTAAAAACTGCAATTTCTCTTGAGTGTTTTCCTCAGGAGATATTTTGAGTATGTTAAAATAATATCTAGAGAGAAAAAGTAGCAAGAATAACATCTGCTATGCTTGGAGGGTCTGAGAACATGGATCTGAGTCCATGTGCTGCAGGTCATTGCCTTCCTCTCCTCATGTGCCAGCTGCAATGTGAAAAGTTCATGGTACAGACCGCTGCTAGAGGAGGGAAGGAAGCAAATGTTAATGGTTTACTCTTTTCTTTTAGCAGAACCAGCCTTGGAAATTTGTACCAAAATCCCCCCTAAAATTACAATTAATGCAATTTTTTTCCCCCTTCTCAGATTAGGAAATACCAGTGCATTCCCTGTGTGTGCAGCTCAGTTCTTGTCACCTCTGTGAATGCAATTTAATCCAATTAAAAATTGTATTTTAATATCTTTAGCAACAAACTATTTTTTTCACTAAAATATAATTGTCTCTTTTAGTACATTGGTTAGATACAAGACTTTGTCTATACTATGAGCATATGCCCTGTACGTGGAACAGACTGTGGTTCACCTACAGCGCTGGATATTAAGAAAACCACTTGCTCCTCAGATTCAGAGCTCTCAGAAGACATGATAATGGATTTAATATATGTGAAAGCTGTAGCAGAGTAGTAGGGAGCTATTTCTTCTCCGTGCCATTATTGGATATGGCAAGAAGTGCTGGCCTTAAAATGGCAGCAAGAAAGATTCAGATGAGGCTTTTAGCATAACTTGCCAAAGGCAAAGGCAGTAAAGGGCTGAGATAGTTTGTGTACAGAAACCATACATTTTTTACATTCTTTAGTAGATCAGATAAATATCTGACAGGGACTAAGTATTCATTTCTTGAATGTTGCCCTTTCCTATGCAACAAATTAAAGCTTTATGTCCAGAAGAGCTCAGCTGGAGAAAAGTGATGCTGAAGTGAACTGGCATGGAATCAGCCCTGCTTGTGCCTAGCACATCGAGGCTGGAGGAAAGATTGAGTTTACACTAAGGCATGATGCTACAACTTCATCTTCATCCCCAGTTATAGCTCCAGAGCGTTAGCCAAGGCTGTGCCTGCCAACATGCTTGCATGCAAGTGGCATGATGGCAGGAGGGTCTGGTTGGACCTGTGCTTCATTGAGTCTTGTTATATCTTTTAGGGTTACTCTGGCTGCTGTAAATCTGTGTTTTCCAAATTTTCAAAGTTTGCTTGCAAAAACTCATTTCAATATAATATGTTTTCAATATGTGTTACCATGTAACTGGCAAGGTTTGATATTCTGTGGTGTTTGCACAGTGCTCTCCTTCCCAGACAGTTCCATTAATTTTGGATTGTGCTGTTTGAGTCCAGTGGGTGTAACTGAAGGAGAAGGTTTTACCCAACAGCAATAAAGGATGCAAAGTGACCATAATTCCAGTCATGTGGTGTGCTTTTAAAATAATAAGCAGCCATGATTAGGTTAACCCTTACTTACTTATTTGGGAATTTATTTGTTGTTTTGCCTTTTTTGTTAAAAATGAGGAAGACGCTTTCTGTAAAAAAATCTATTTAACTTATGAAGATGGCGAGGATAAAATAAGTCAGTAAATGCGAAGGACAATTTTCTGTCTCCAAGTCTTACCCCAGTATTGCTTTTTGAACAAGCTTTACTTTGAGTTTCTGGCTGCAGGGGTAAACTAGCCAGCCATTCTCAGAGCCCACAATGTAGCTGCCAAGTTCCAGTCCAGGTTTGTAGTCTTTCCATTTGAGTCTGCCTGCTTTTGGGGGTGCTTTGGAGCCACCACAGTGCCTAAGTATGAATTGAAGTGAAGGTTTGCTGGAAGATTGACCACGGAAGCAGAGAAGTGTTTATACATGTGTTTGTTTGCTGGCATGTTTTAGTATGCAGGCACTTAATAGCAAAAGCAGGTAAACCAAAAGTTGAGGAAAAAGATTTGACAGATAATATTTTAACAGAAAAATCATACAGTAGGGAGAAGTACAGGAGAAGAGAAATTAAAACAGTTTTGTCAACTGCTCTTTGGTATTTTTCTCTAAGCTCAGCTCTAAGAGTCATGTGGTTATGCGAGCAATTGTGGCTTCTTGAAAATCTGTGTGTCTGGAGGCTGAAAATCCAGAAAGAAAATAGAGAGAATGGCAAATTATGATTTTTATAAAGTGGAGAGCTTTTTGGAGAGCCTGTCCTGTTGTATTTTGAGTCCTTGAATATACTGAGCATTTTGAAGACATTATGAAAGGGAATATGCTTAAAAGCAATGGATTTTGAAACAAAATATTGATTTTAAGTCAGAAGATGCTTTACTGGCACAGTGCATTGTATATTCCTAGTAAGTTATGCATGTGGAGAGTCCAGTTCATCAAGAACTGTGTATGTCTGGGATATAAAAGGCATACTTAAAATACTGTTGTGGAGAGGAGAGGCCAGAGGTATTCCTTCATTTCTTAATGGAGATTGTGGCCCTTCTTTGCAGGCAGATTCATGGGTTAATTAGGAGTTCAGATTTTAGACCATTCATCACAGGTTGTAAAATGACTTTCTTCCTTTCCCCACCCATCATGTTCACAGCGGCTCGGTTAGGCACTCAGCATGGTAAGTGCATGCACAGTCCCTGTGAAGTTGTGCTATACATTGTGGGCAGGATGGTTCCCAGATCAAGACCTTTAGCAAACAGCAGCAGCTCCTTTGCGCGTTGAACCCGGAGGGCTGACCTGACCGAAACCGTGAGCTGGGGAAAGGCTTGGTCACTTGCTGAAAAGAGTCTGCTGGGCTGCAGTATTTCCCACTCCACCTCTCTGATCGATTCTCTCTCGCAGGCAGGAATGGCATCTCCTGAAAATCCCGAGCAGCTGATCATTGCCTTGGAACCTGAGGCTGCCTCTATCTACTGCCGAAAGCTGCGTCTGCACCAGATGATAGAGCTGAGTAGTAGGGCGCCTGTCAATGGTTACAGCCCAAGTGACACTATTGGAACTGGATTTACACAGGGTACTTCTTCTATTAACTCACTTCTTTAGATTCATATGCCTAAGTTTGCTTTGTTCGTGAAGGCTGTTTCTTACCATTTCTCATTGTCTTTGCTCTCTTGAAGTGTTTCAGGCTAGCATCGGTTTGCTGTTATAAACTGTTTCACTGTTTACTGTAACTAGACTATTTTAGGCACTGATCCAGCAGACATGTTTGCATGCAGTTGAATGTTAACACACAGGTAGCTTTATTGCCTTGCCTTTATTGGGATGTTGTGGGAGTCTTTTAGTATCTTCACAACTATTTTTATGCCTTACTTAAAAACAATACTTTGTGCTGGGTCATTTTGGTGACTGAATTTGTTGGAAACAATTATGTGTTCAATTAGCTGCATTATTGAAGCGGTGTTAAATAACTGTATCTGCAATAAGAGTTTTAGTCTGAGGTGTTCCAGAGTTTTTGCAGATGCTTTTTGATGTCATCTTTATGAAATATCACTAATACCTTTCAATCCTCAGAGAAAACAGGAGGAAAAAACCCCAACACAACAGGAAAACAAAGCAGTGAGATGTGATTGCTGCACAGATTTCCCATCTGTGTGAGTTGTAACAGTTGTGCTGATATTGGTGGTAGTGTGCCAATCTATCCCAGAAGGAATCTTTCAGAAGAATTTGTATTTACAGCATTTACTAGGTCAAAATAGTACAGGCAAATGGAAGATTAAGCCAGTAAAGCTATTCCTGTACTTACCAGAGGGTATGTTTTTTAGATGGACGCAGTCACTACATCATTCTCTCAGATCCATGCCTCTTCTAGCCAGCACTTGTCAGATGTGCTCAGTGTTATGGAAGCCCATGTAGAGCTCAGGACATGGTCCCTTCAGGGGCCCCTCACCTTCTGTCCCCCTCCTTCATGTCCTGAACCATTCCATGTGATTTTACAAGAGCTCACTTTCAGGCCACACAGGGATTTGCCTTTGGGAAAATAATAAAAGGGTTTCTCTGGTTAAGGTTTTGAAGCTGGGCAGAATCTGGCAGATGATGGATTTCTGCTAACGGGCTTTTTCTTGGGTGGGTGGTGCTGTTCTCCTTATTGACTTTGTATGGTAAAAGCTATTGGGTATGAGAAAGGTTTCATGTCAAAATTAATGAAAACAAAGTTTGGAGTGAATTAATTTGGGGTTAGAATTAAAATTTCATAAAGGCACGGCAGGGACCCAAGACAAGCTGAGAACAGATTAAGGAGAAAAACTCTTTAAATATAAACAGAGAGAAGCGCTCCAAGGACCATATTATTGCTATGAAGTCAAAACAAAAATTTTACTGTTCATAGTAGCCAGGATAACCTTATTTCAGTCATAGCTAAAGACTGGCTCTTGTGTTCACTTCTAGCCCACAGGAGGGAATGAAAGGACCCCCGTTGGCTTCTCTGGGCTCTATGTCAGGCCCTTTCTTGGACCTAGTACTTGTTCTGTCATTGAATCCTTCATCGTTTAACTCCTCCCTGTGTGCTGCTGAGTCAGTGCAGCATGGCTAGTGCAGCTTGTCTGCAAAACAGGGCCTCTGTGGGATGGGTATGGGTGCGAGTGGAACCCCTGGTCTTTTTCTGGTGATAGGCACTATAGAAATGAGAAGCAAAATGCATTCAGTGATTTGCAGGCAGCTATTTTCGGAAAGAATGATATTTTCACATGTGACAGGATGCCTCTCTGCTTCTATAGTGTTTTGTAGAAGTGCCTGTGAAGGTGAGTGAAGGTTACACAGGGAATGATTATTATT
>WEIS01101489.1:0-11239 GCA_013389965.1 Todus mexicanus
AGGGGGTGGCCAGGAGCTGCTGTCCGCCCTGGCATTGGCAAGGGTTATCACACCAGGGTGGCGTGGGATGATAACCAGAGCTCCCTCCTGTCGGCACTGTGGGGTGTGGGAGTGGGACGGGACAGGGATGGTCCCCAAGCCCCCGTCCCTCGCCTTGGGGACGCCTTGGGATGGTGGGTACCGGCTCCCCGCCGCCTCCCCAGCCGGCTTTGTTTCCACGGGACTGCGTTCCCACCCGCCCAATATTCATGTGGGCCCCTTCCCTCCCCGGGGGGCTGCTAATCCCCCCGAAACGGGCCAGGGGATTGTTGACCGAGCTGCCATATCCCTTGAACAAGCAAGCCCGGGCCCGCAGCTGCCGCCGGATTAAGAGACACCCTTTCGCTGCCGTAGGCCCCTCAAAAAACCACCCGGCCCCCAGAGCGTGCCCGACCCCTGTACGTGATGTTCAGGACGGGGAGGGATTACCCAGCTTGGGGAACTCCTGCAGTAAAAGCTGACAGGTTTAGCTCAGCTCTCCCGGCATCCAAAAGGCCTGATGTGCTGGGTCTGGCCTGGGTCGGTGATGCCCCCATGCCAGGCTGAGCCCAGGAGGGCGCGTCTGCTGGGTGGCATCGGTGGCTCCCCAGTCTGTCCCCTCCCTGCTGTCTATGGCAATGGCAGAGGGCGAGGAACAGCTCTCACGCTCTGGAATTGTGGGTCATCAGAATTAGATTAATTAGTGTGTGCTAATGGCGGCTAATTAGCACCCAGCTGCGCTGATGCAGAGCTTGCTAAGCCAGACACCTGCCCCCTGCCCTGCTGCCTCAGTTTACCCACCTGCAGCGTGGGTGAGCCCGGCACCCGTCTCTCTGTGGTGCCAGAGGACACCAAACCAGCAGGGAAATACTGCCGCAAGGAGAAGGGGACCAGCTGCTGGCTTCTTATCGGGGCCAGCCCCGCCAAGTGCCCCTGGCCGGGGCAGCCTCTGGCTATCTCCTTATCTCAAGAGCTCGTGCTGGGTCGGGGTGGACGTGTCCGCACACAGAAGTGGGTGTTGCTGGATGCCCAATCCACCCTGCCCTGGGCACCGAGGGATGTCTCAGGGGAGTAAATACGTAAGGGTGGGAAGGGCAGAACGCTGTGGCTCTGCACCGCTCCTGCTGTGGGGGGGGATGATGGGGCAGCCCTTTGTAGGGGAGGGCAGGCACCCATGGGTGCTATTTGTGCCTGGAGAGGTTACAAAGCACTGTTTGGCTCCACCGACAAGGCCCCAAAGGCCTGCAGCAGCAGCAGTGATCCTGGTTAAGTGCATGGAGCAGATAAAGGGTCCTCAAGAGTCCCTAGGGAGCTGTCTGAGACACTCACTGTCTCCAGAGTGTATTTTTTGCAGAAAAACACCCCATGCCTCCCTCGCAGGGACCCCCCCAACCCCTGCAGCGGTCACAAGATCGGTGCTGAGCGCCCTCCAGGCTACCTGGGAGGTGTTAAGGGCAGAAGTCCCTTCCACACACTGTGCTCATCCCAGCTGCTCCTGGAGAGCCTCTGCCTCCAGGTGACACGTGGCCTTTGCTGGGGACACCAGCTTGAGGAGCAGCCCTCCTCCCAGAGCAGCCAACGTGATGGGTGCCATCCCCCGGTGGGTGGGTTTGACTCCCCAGGGCTGTGGGGGTGGCACATCCCGACTCCACAGGACGCAGAGGGCTCCTCAGCACTGGCATTTTGGGGCATTTTGGGGCCAAGCTCATGCAGGCGAGGGGGTGGCGTGCGGGGAAAGGCTACTTGAGAAATTGCAAACGCCGGCACAAGCTGTCCTGCCTTCAATGCAAGCAGTGAGTGTGAAGTTAAGAGATAAAGAGGGAATTAGGAGATAAAGTCTGCGTAATCCCAGTTGCTCTATGCAATTAAAATGAGCTTCACCCCACTGTAATTGGATGGAAGCTGCCTGCCAGCGTCAGCGCGACCGGGAGCATCGGGTGAGCAGGCGCGGAGGATTCGCCGCACCGAGCACGGAGACTTATCTCCCCGCCAGAAAAACCGAGAGGGCAACGGCACAGAGAGCGGGAGTTAATGAGATGAAAGTGGAAAGCCTGGCACACAGGATTAGCTCCCGGCCGGCTCTGCTGCCGAAATCCCAAGGTTTTCTGGGAAGTTTTTCCTTGCATTGTGGCCGCATCCCGCTCAGGCCTGCTCAGCAGAGGAGGGATGTGCTCGGAGCAGCAAAATTTGGCTCTTCTTCACTGGTGTGACCCCTTGATGGGAACCGGCCTGTCCCAGCCACCAGCTCCCCCAGCTCCATCAGATCCCTGCCCCAGCGCCTAGTCCCCCTCTGGAGAGTCCCTGCACAAACCATCCCTAACTGCATTTACAGCTGCTCGTATTAAGCAGAAATAAAAACCCCCAGTGCAGATTAAAAGGACACTGATGAAATGCCAGGAGAAGAATTACAGCCCTAATAAACCACCGCCTTCTGCTGGGGTGGGCGATGGTGGGGTTTACGAGGCCATTTAAACCTCACTGTCAGAAAGGTGTATTAAAGCCGTAAAGGCCCCGTTGCCTCTCCTGTCCCCTGGATGCCGGAGCACGGCTGTGGTCATAAATCCACCTGCTCACAGCCTGGGGCGAGGGGCCCAAAGCCCCTCGTCCCTGGGAAAAGCCGGGAGGAGCAGTGAGGCCTCCTCGGTTGGGGTCTTGGAGGGTGACGTCAACCCTGGCGCGAGATAACTGCCGGCCGTGGGCTGGCGGCGCTGGCAGGGATGGGATTATCTCGGCGCGGAGGCTGGGACGTGCCTCGTCCATCACCCACCGCCTGCCTGCCGGGAGCGTGTGAACACGAGCCTGCGCCCTCGGTGCCAGCGAACCCTGGCCCCTGCCCACTGCCTGCGCCCATGGGGACTAGGGGACGCGGGCTGGAACCGCAGCACGGCTGCCCTCATGCTATCCGGACAGTCCCTGCTCCATACCAGCCCTGAGCCGTGCTGAGGGTCCATCACCCAGGTCCTCAACCCCATGAGCTCCAGAACTGGGGCTGGTGTGGGACAGGCTCTTTCCATCCCTCCGCCTGGCTCCCCCCTTCCCGGCGCTGTGCCGCAGGTTTATTTGCACAGGGTTGATGACGCCGGCTCAAACATCTCGACGCTTCCGCCCCGGTGCTCCTGCCCTGGGCTTGGCTCATCCTCACGCTCTCCTTCCTGCAGGGCTTAGCTGAGGACGGAAACACCCATCACCTCCCTGGAGCTTTTCACCTCTGTGTTCTCCATTAGTGGCTCCTGAGGGATCCTTCTGTGCCCTGGCATCGAGGGACAGGGATGGGGACAGGGCCAGGGCTGGGGCTGGGGCTGGGGCTGGAAGGTGCTTTCCGTCACAAGCCACTCGGCACAGTCTGACTCACCACCCCTGGAATGGGTCATGGTTTCAGCTTTGTCCTCCTGGGCGCAGTCCTGGCTCCCCGCCTGGGTGATGATGGGGACAGCAGGATGGGGGAAACCCGCGCTGAGGGAGGTGGCAGAGGTTGAGCCACCCCAGGGGGTAGTGGTATGAGGCACTCTTCTGTCGGGGCACCACCATGGTGCTTCTGGGGTGGCAGGGGTGTGCTGGGGTCAGTGGGGCAGGCTGGGGAGCCCCAAGAGCAGGTGGCACCACTAGGGTGGGTGGTGGGTGCCTGTTCCCACCATACGCCATGTGAGGACGAGCTGCTCGCCCCCTCCACTGCCCCAGTTTGGGGGCCCTCAGCCCCTGCCGCTTCCCACGCTGGCTCATTAGCAAGTTCAGAGCGAGGAAACCCGTTAATGGCACGAAATGACTGCAGGCTGCACGTGGGGAGCCGAGCCCAAACCCTCACGCAGAGTGGGGACTGCTGCTTTTTCTCTTCCCTTTGAACTTCCCCAGCTGCCCAGAGCTGTGGTTCCCCTGAGCACGGACTGGGGCGGTGGGTCCCAGCAGGGTGCAGCACCCATCCATAACCCTCCTCAGGCTCAGCCCATCCACCCTGGCTTCAAGGCAGCATCAGGGCATCGCTCTGGAGCATCTGGCTCTTGCACCATGGATGGGTCATCGGAGTTTTGGTTTTGCTGGGCTCTCAGTCATGCCATCCCCAGGGGAAGGGGTGGGCTGAGATGCTACCGAGGCCCCGCAAGCACCTGGCCAGCGGGCAAAGCCAGTGTGCCGGGAGGTGGCCCGCACGCCCCCATGACTCAGACAGCCCCGGCAGAGGTGGGGTAGCGATACCGGAGCTAAAAAAAACCCGGCCAAGCGCCGTTGAGAGGAAATTTCTCATTAGCCAGAAATGTGTGGCTGAACCTGTCTGACACCCCGGGCGGCCCCCGGCCCCCGGCGGCGATACCGCCTCAGCTTCGAGGAGATCAAAGCGGGGGCAATGCGGGGGCTCAGCAGCCAGTTGGGATGAGGCCAGAGAGGGGAGCGGGGCAGGGGGAAGGGCTCTCTCCATTTGCTCCCAGCTCTGCTCAATGAGAGGCCAGATTTGGTTGGCAGGAGGGCTGGGTGGGCAGCGGCGTGGGGCGCGGGTGATGCCGCTGTGTGGGGGGCATGGGCAATGATGCCTAATGCAGGGGCATCCGCACCAACCAGCCACCCAGGGATGAGCAGGGATGACAACCAGCGAAACTCGGACGAGGCAAGTTGGTGGGGATCGGAGCATCCTGGTTGCACAGCCGCCCCTTTGCTCCCCTTGTTTCCAAAGGAACCAACGTTTCCAGCCAGGGTGGCCCGCGGGGAGAGCAATGCAGCCCCTGGCACCAGTCCCAGCCCTACCAGCAAGGCCACTACGGCTTTCCCTCTGATTTCCCCCAGTCTTTCCGCAACACCAGACCACCACATCAGGTGGAGGCGGTGCCCTGGTCTTGTTTTGGAACCCAAAGCTGCTTTTCACCTCCTGGTCCAGTGTCGGGTCGTATTCTGTTCCTCAAACGAGGCAAGCGGGCGCGGGTTGATTAATGCGGGCGTTTGCTCACTGGCTGTGTGCTGCCAAAGACGATGTCAGCTCCCAGGCATCCGGGGGAGATCCGCCTCCTGCTCCCCAAGGCAGCCCCCTGGCTTCCAGATCCCCTTTTCGGGAGCATTCTTGGCTGGCTGGCAGCTCCTGGCACAGCGATGCCTGGCACCACCTGTGGGGTCTTGTCCCCCGTGTTCCCCCTGTGGGGTCCCTCAGCCCTTCTTGAGGTGGCAAAGACGCAGCCCCAGCAGCACTGGGCAGGGAGGATGGGCTGTGGCGGCAGCCGAGGACAGGCGCTGCAGCATGTGCAAGCCCCCGTCAGCTTCCAAAGGAGGCTGGAAGGAAGGAGTGGGAAGAAAATGATTAAAACAATTTCTCCTCTTTTTTTTTTTTTTTTTTTTTTTTTTAATGAAAAAAAAAAAAGCCCTGGGAAAAAGCTGCGTAGGGTCCTGGCACGTGAACAGAGTCTGTAAGTGGTCTTAAAAATTACCAATAAATAATCTTAACGGGAAACAGAAGGAGCAGAGTGGGGCGTTTGTGGGTGTCTCGCGGCTCCCTGCGAGCATGGGAAAACTCGCAGGGTCCCGTCCCTCGTGCCGCGGGGACAGCCCCTTCCTGGGCCATGGCGCGTCCCTGGCTCCAGCCACGAGGCAACGACCCGCCTGGCCGACATCTGTCCTGCCCTCGGCTGAGCTCGGGTGCAGGATGCGGCCCCCGGCGTGACCGTGCTGGCGATTCCCAGGGACACAGGGTGGCAGTGGGGACGAGGCGTGGTGGGGACCATGGTGGGTGCCCATGGCCCTGCTGCCCCGTGGCCTGGGCTGGCCTGACGGGCCGTGGCCGCACCACTGCCGAGCCGAGCTGAGCTGTGATCCCTTCCAGCTGTGCCGGCCTCAGGCGGCTGATGGGGCTGCGGGATCCTCTCCCTGCCAAGTCGACGAGGTGTCAGCCAAGAGTTAGCAGGGAAAACGCCAAGCAGCCGCCGAGCTGGCCAACCCATCATCCCCAGCCTTCCTCCTCCTCCTCCTCCTCCTCTGCTGCCGAGAGCCTCCTGCCCTGCCATCCGCCGGAGCCCTGAGCCCCCAGCCCACCCCAGCGGGGTCCCCCCCTTACACCCGCTGTGCCTTCACCCCAGTCATGGCCCCAGGACCCCCCACCAACGCTCCCAGGGTGTCCCCCCCTGTCCCGGCCCCTCCACCTGGGCCATGCGTCCCCCTCCTCTGGGCCTGTCTGGAAAGGGATGGTCCCCCCTCCCCGAACTTTCCAGCTCTCTGCAGAGCGGGAACAATCGTAGCCTTTGTCTTCCCTTAATCTCCTGGTTAGGAATTAAAAGGGGGGAAAAAAACTCAGCAGCACAAAAGGCTCTTTTTCGCGGGCTGGGAGGGGGGGAAGTGCAGGGCGCAGGCAGGGCTCGCCTTCCCCCCCAGCCTGGCCATTACAGTCCCCCCAAAGGGCCGCCCCACACTGTCTCCATCCTCATTGCCCCAGGACGTCCCCATAGCAGCACCCAAGGGCTGGTGGCTCCCTCGGGGAGCATCGCCTGCTCCTCTCAGCCCCCAGACGTCCTCACTCGACGGCTGCCCTCGGAGGTAGCGGGGAGCATCTTTGGGAAGGCTTGGATTGGGCTGGTGCTGGGCTTGCACCCACGCAGGGCCAAGCGCCTCCTGCTCGCTGCCACGGACCCGTTCTTATACCCACAAGTGTCCAAACATGCCCGCACCCATCCAGCGCAGGGCTCCCCGCCGCCCAGAGCCCCCAAGAACCACGCAGGCACTGCAGAACCTCCATAAAATTCCTTAAATAATTTAATTGAAAAAAAGTCTTTCCGTTAAAAAATATTTTTACAAACGCACGCTCGCATTGATTTCCCTTGCCGCTGTTTTTTTCCCTGTTGCTTTCCTTTCACCGTTGAACGCAGCGTTCCCCCTGCACCGCTCTGGATGGAAGCGGGGGAGGCAGGTACAGTACGTGAAGAGCCCCTGGGTGCAAACCAGGCAGGGTGAGGGGGCTGAGGCTGGGGGCAGACCTGGGGCTGGCTGCCGGGATGCTGCGTCCTGCCCCACGGCAGCAGGGTGGGCATGGAGAAGGCTGGGAGAACAGGTTGGTGCTGGGTTTGCTGTTGAAAATGAGTCGAAACCTTCGCAAAGCAAAGCCAGGCCAGGACGGAGGGTTGAGGTGGGGATGCCTGGGAGGCACTGGGGCTAGTGGGACCCAAACCTTGCAGAACTGGGCCTGGGAGAGCAAGGGTGGCAGGGGCAGCTCTGAGCCCCGTGGCACTGCCAGCCACGGGGGCTGAGGGGGTTAGCAAGTCCCAGATGGGCTCTGACATCTATTTGGCCACCTGCTCTTAAGAGCCTCCCAACGCCAGGGTGCTTTGCTTGACTGGGGAGCAGGGGGTTTGCCCAGCGCTGGTTTGAGGGCCCACCATGGCAGGGGATTGGGAGCAGCCAGGGATGGGAGCAAGCCGGGGCGAGCAGGGCTGGGGAACCCCAGGGAAATGGGGTGGTGGTGTCCCTGGCAGCCACTGACCCTGATACATCCCACAGAGGAGGGATGGTTGGATGCAGGGAGGTGATTCCCCAGCGCAGAACCTGCTGCCGGCTGCCCTCGCGGCCTTGTTTACTGTTCCCTGGGGAGGAGGCTGGGGTTAATGAGAAACCCAAGGGCAAGCGTTTCCAGGAAAGGGGAAAAACAGCACCTGCTTGGCCAGCCCTGGGAGGGGGGGAGCGGGGTTGAGCGCGGGGGGGAGCACAGGGGCACACTCCCTCATTTCAGGGGGCACCTGCTTGCCCCTCTGCACCACCAGCAAAGCATCCCTGTAAGAGAATCAGCAAGGGGCTGTTAAGACCTGAGGCAATCCCTCCTGGGCTGAGAGCATGGGGACCCCCCGGGGGGGGGTTACCTTGCTGCCTGCAGCCGGTCCGGCCACCTTGATGTGCTCCCACCCGGCTCAGTGGCTGCCATTTCATGGAGAGGAGCGATGCTGGTGGCTGCTGCAACACTCCTGCCTGGGGAGAGCTTCGAGGAGAAGCCCTGGGGCTGCAGGGACCCTCCAGCAGCAAGCACCGCTGCTCCCCTCTAGGTTTTCACGCATTGGGTTTGGTTCCCACAGTTCCAGCTTGACTTGAGAAGGACACGAGGGGAAAAAAACCCTATGAGCATCTCTGAGCTCACCACTGGCTCTGTCCTGGGATTGGCAACCTCTACCCTACACACCCCCACAAGGGAGCACTCTGGGTCCTCAGGCACTGCAGGGCAAGTACAGCATCGCTGCCTGGCCCAACCCCGCGCGACCACCTGAATACGTGACAGCAAGAGAAGCGGGAGCAGAAAGGGGTGCAGAGCCAGCCTGGGGCCAGCGGGGAGGAGGAGGACTCCGGTGGGTGGCAAAGCCGTAGGCAGCCGGGCCCATCCAGTGAGAGCGCGATCGAGCAAAGGAAACTCCGGTAAAATTCTTATTGCCTTTATTCTGCCCATTGCCTCACACAGTCCTGCCGGCCAGCACACACCCACGCACGCATGCACACACTCACGCACACTCAGGCACGCTGGGAGTCTCTCCCTCGGCTTGGAGGAACCGGGCTGCAGTGAATCCTCAGGGAAAGGTCAGTGAGTCTTTTGGCAGCAATCACAGCGTGTGTCAGGAGCGGGGCCACCCCGCTCCTTCTGCATAAATGAGGAGGCTGGGGGAGCCCCTGCCCCAGCCCCGCTCTCTGGCCCCTCGGGGCGAGCGTGGCTGCCGTTGGTCCGGGGGCAAACCGGAGGGTCCCTGTGCAAACGTGCTGATGGCCTCGCTCTGCAGTCCAGAGCCGGCCAGGAGAACCAAGAGGGTAAGAGATGCGGAGCTGGGCGCCTGGTCCCCCTCCCTCCCCTTTCTGCTCTCTCATATTTTTTTTTTAATATACCTCTTTTTTTTCTTTTTTTTTTTTTTTTCCTAACTCCCTGCATAGTAAATCTCATGGGGTTCGGGTTTTGGCGTGCAAAGCCAAGAAAGGGAGCGAAGCCTTCCCTTCGGACACGTTCCAGTGCAGACCCTCGGGCGGAGGGGCCACCAGAGCTGGAGGAGAGGAGTGATTGTCTGGGGCCGACGGCCTCGGCCCTGCCGCCAGCTCGGCCTCCCCCAGCTGCTTCCACGCGGGGACCAGAGTTAGGGAAGGCTTCGGACGTGTCTGACGGACTCAGCGGACGGGTCAACAGTCTGTGGCCTCAGGGAGGGGAAGAAAGTGAGGACTTGGGGGGAAAACAGGGTGAAAAGAAATCCAAGAAGCAGAACAACTCTTCAAACGGATGAGCACCGAGACAGGGTGGGAAGCGGGATGTGCCATCTCTGTCCCATAATCCATCTTCAATATGAAGATGCGTTGCTGCCTCGCCGCTCCAGGACACGGGACGAAAAGCTGGGCTCCCTCTCGGCACGAGTGTCTCCGATCCAGGGAAGGGTGGCCCGTCCTGTCCCGTCCCAGGTGACCGTCCGAGGCAGAGGAGTGCCGTGTGAAGGGGGAAACGGGAAGCCGGGCTGCACCGCAAACTGAACCTGGTTGGCAGGTTCCCTCGGTCCGTTCCAATGCAGCGTCCTCTGCGGTCAAACCTGCACTGGGAGCGTCTGGTTCATCTGCAGCCTCATGTCCTGGATGCTGCTCAGAATCTTCTTCTGGTGCCCTGCTAGCGTCACCCCTATCCTCAACAGGTCTCTGCAAGGAGAAGGTTGAAGACTCAGGTCCCTGCCAGCAGCAATACCAGTCTAGCTGCTGCCAAGGGACCCATCCATCTTCATTACAACCCTCTTCCAAGCTCCCGTGTCCCTCACCACGGGGGACTGGATGCTGAATCCCAGACCTTAACACACTTGGAAACCTCCCCTGCACAACTCAGCCCTTCATGCGTTCAGGTGGGAGGAGCGGGCTGCTGGAGAGTTGAGGCACAGTGGACAGCAGCAGCCCCATCCCCAGCCTTCTCACTCCTCCGCAAGCAAGGACTTACTCTGCGGTCATCTGCGCCACCAGGTCGAAGGAGGCAAAGCCGGCATTGACAAAGTTCTCCTTGTACCGTCCCATTTTGATGGCGTCCAGCCAGTCTCCCACAGTGGTGAAGGTGGTGTAATCCGGGACAGTGCGGTCCAGGAGTGGCTGAGAGATGCTAAAGGGTGAGAGAGCCACAGGTCACAGGGAGTAGAGGGAAGGGAGCAGTAACTGGAAGTGTGGGAGATTTCTTATCCCTGCCCTCCTACATCTCTAGTCCCAACCACTCCAGTTTTAACCTGGGCTTGGGGGAAGTGCCGTCTGGAGGTGGGAATGCCACTGACCCAGACTGGACGCTGGCGATGACTTTCAGGCTGGCAGCGTTGCGGATGAGCTTGTCCAGCGTGTTGACGATCTGTGCAAACTTCGGCCGCAGGTTGCGGTCCCGCACCCAGCAGTCCAGCATCAGCTGGTGCAGAGCCGTGGGGCAGTCCATGGGGGGCGGCAGGCGGTAATCCTGCTCCACTGCGTTGATCACCTGAGGAGAGATGTGCAGAGACAGGCTGTGAGCAACCCGGGCTCCCACGGGCAGCCATAGCTCCCCACTCACCAGGGAGAACTTACGTCCTGGTTGGACATGTCCCAGTAGGGTCGCTCCCCGTAGGACATCACTTCCCACATGACGATGCCGTAGCTCCACACGTCGCTGGCTGAAGTGAATTTGCGGTAGGCAATGGCCTCAGGAGCCGTCCATCTGATCGGGATCTTGCCCCCCTGCAGGGATACATAGCTCTGTTATTTAGCACATACCTGAGATATCCTCCCACATCCCCAGATCGGTGGCTCCTCCGTGAGTGTCTCATACCAGGGAGCTGGTGTAGGTGGGGTCGGCCGGGTCATCCTCCAGAAAGCGAGAGAGCCCAAAGTCAGACACTTTGCAGACCAAGTTGCTGTTGACCAGGATGTTGCGGGCAGCCAGATCCCGGTGCACATAGTTCATCTCGGAAAGGTACTTCATGCCAGAAGCGATGCCTCGCATCATTCCCACCAGCTGGATGACCGTGAACTGCCCATCGTTCAGCTGCCAGAGGAGAGATCAGAGGGCTTTGCAACACCCCAAAGGGACTAGGGAGGGATCCCAGTGTGCTACCACCACCCTCCTCCTCCCCAGAGCCACCTCTCTTCCATCATTCCATGATATCTATGCACAACTTAGCCCAGCATGACAATGCAGGAGGGCTTGGAGCTGCTGGCCCCCACGTGCTGCAGCCCCCAACCCAGGGCAGGAGGGGGTGGATGCTCACCCGGAGGAAGGAGTCAAGCGCACAGTTCTCCATGAACTCTGTGATGA
>WEIS01101494.1:0-33708 GCA_013389965.1 Todus mexicanus
GTCCTGCCAGCTGTCTTCTCATTCACTGCAGTATTATCCACTCACTGTCATTGGACAATAGCCTCATTTGAGATTCATCAAAACGCTGACGTTTATGGGCTCTCCTACATCTGAAAATGAATGCTGTGTCAAAATACTTATCCCATAAAGAAAACCTTGAAAACGCTAAAAAAGCAGACTCCAGAAGGTCATTGGTAGCTTTGGCTTTCATATCATGAATTTCGCGGGTAAATATCCATCCCAGTAAATGTAATTTTTTTAAAATCATATTTGTTTTTTCCTCCCCTAGTTCTCCTCCTCTCCTTTCTTGCCCTCAGAAGTAGCAGTATAAACTAGAAGCTGGTCTCGACAAGGTTTTGAACTGAGTGCGCCCTACAGATGAATAAACACATTACCTTCGGAACCCTGGGATCTCGCTTCCAAAGGAAACAGGAAAAGGGGGAGCTCAGAGTCCTTAGCAAAATACCAGCGTGCAGGGGGAAAAAAAAAAAAGCCTGTTTCAATTTTTTTTTTTAACTTTCCCATCAGAAGACTTGTTTTTGATGGGGGGAGGAGGAGAGAGGAGAAGGGTGTGAGGAGAGTGGGGAAGGTGGATGCTGAGAGAGGGGAGGAAAAATCCAGTGAACGCTCCTGTAACCTTTGCTCTGTTGATAGTAGACGAGCCCACGCTGCTAATGAGTGATGGTTAACAGATGGCTCTGGAGCAACGTAGTCGGGAGCAGAAGATGTTGTTTGGTTGTTGTGCTGCAAGGGTTAGGGTGCAGGGGGTGAGGTAAGGGAATATTTAGTCTTTTCATGAGGACTGAACTGTCAGAGATTTATGGTTTTTTGGGGAGGCTTTTGGAAGAGGAGGCTTGAGGGAAGGATTGTTTTGTGCGTGCTGATAGCAGAAAGGCCACTCAGTGCTGAAGGCTCTAGCAATTGCTTTTTCAGTTGAGATGTGTCCCTGCAGCCCTTGGCCTTTGAGAACTGAAAGGTGGAAATGTCTGTCTTTAATGTGCCAAACCTCGTGTCCCAAACTGAGGAGGAGTGGGTGCTTCCCACTTCTTGGAGCTGTCTGAAGACTGGTTGAGAGAGCTTTAAGCATTAGAATGTACTGTCCAGGGAGGTCGTAGAGTCACCATCTCTGGAGGTGTTCAAAAAATGTGTAGATGTGGCACTTCTGGACATGGTTTAATGATTATGATAATGTTTAGTAGGTGGTTGGACCTGATGATCTTGAAGGTTGTTTCCAACCTTGACAATTACGTGATTCTGTGATCCACACTGTGTCTATGAGATAAATGATTAGTGGGTATTCCCTGAAATGTTAGAAAGTGTGTGTGTGAGGGGACAGAAATCTTTTTGAATGTGTGTGTCCATCCATGCATGTTTCTTGCCCTTTCCTACTGTGGTGCGTACCTTGTTCAGCACAGCCAGTGTACCAGTGTATGCCATTTCCCTACCGGGTTGTGTTGAGTATGAACTTGAAGGGAACTTGAACGTGTCCCATTCAGTCTTTAGGATTTGGGTGCTCAAGCCTGTCAAGATGATTGCATCTGCTCAGCGCTTCTCAAACTTAATGCAGTACTTAAATTTTACACTTATTTCTCCTCTGGACCTTATCAGATACAGGGTTTAGGGGTATGAGTGAGACCAACAGCAATTGCTTCTCAAGACTATTCTGATTGTCAACCAATGATAGTTAGACTTGATGATCTTGAAAGCCTCTTCCAACCATAACAATTCTATGATTCTATGTATGATTTGAGTGAAGGTAAGAACCAAATGCACAGTACAACGTTTTGCTGATAGAAATCTGCAAAAGAGTTTTGGTGTGTGATCAGGAAAGGGGAACCCCATTTGTACATGCCATGGGCAAATCTTGACCTTTAATAGCAAGTCTTAACGTGACCTCCCACAGTCCTGCACTAGATGATTTAATGTCTGTCTTGTACCGTAACTTTCTAACAGATGTAGGTGAGTGTGTGTATATACATACAGAGAGATGTATTTATACAATTTAAAGACTAATTTCTTTCCTCTGTCATCCTTATTTATTCATATTTCTTTTTTGGGGGCACATATAGGACTATATGACAAATGTTCTTACACCTCCCGCGACCGAGGATGGGTCCTGGGGATTAACACCGTCAGTGACCAGGGGAATAGAGACCCCCGCTATTTCTTCTCTCTGAAGACGGACCGTGCTCGCAAAGTAACCACCATTGCAGCACATCGCAGCTACCTCCCCAACCAGTGGGTGCATCTGGCTGCCACGTACGATGGGCACCTGATGAAACTCTATGTGAATGGTGCTCAGGTTGCCACAAGCGGAGAGCAAGTGGGCAGCATCTTCAGTCTTCTGACCTTGAAGTGCAAGGTGCTCATGGTTGGAGGAAATGCCCTGAACCAGAACTATCGGGGTTACATAGAGCACTTCAGTCTCTGGAGGACAGCCCGGTCTCAGAAGGAGATCTTGTTGGACATGGGCCAGGCAATTCACAGACAAGACATGCCTCTACCTCAGCTAGTTCTTCAAGACAGTTTACTGAATGTGAAAAACACCTGGTCTCCCATGAAGGATGGCAGCAGTCCTCAGAGCAAGTTCAGCTATCATCATGGCTATTTGCTGGATACCAGCCTAGACCCTCCTCTCTGCGGACAGACAGTCTGTGACAACACAGACGTCATCGCCAGCTACAACAAGCTCCCCAGCTTCCGCCGCAACAAAATCGTCCGCTACCGTGTGGTAAATCTCTATGATGACAAGCACCAGAACCCCACTGTCAGCCGGCAGCAGATTGAGTTCCAGCATCAGCATTTAAATGAAGCTTTCAGCCGCTACAACATCACCTGGGAGCTGGAGGTGCTGGAGGTGAAGAACTCTTCCCTTCGCCACCGACTCATCCTGGCCAACTGTGACATCAGCAAGATCGGGGACGAGAACTGTGATCCTGAGTGCAACCACACCTTGACCGGGTACGATGGCGGAGACTGCCGGCACGTACGCCACACGCTCTTCAACAAGAAGAAGCAGAATGGTGTGTGCGACATGGATTGTAATTACGAGAGATACAACTTTGACGGTGGCGAATGCTGCAACCCGGAGATAACAGAAGTCACCAAGACCTGCTTTGACCCATATTCTCCTTACAGGTAGGCAATTTCTTAAACAAGCTTTTCATGTTGATGAATATCTGTCTCACTGTTGGCCAGCCTGCTGACTGTTGAACTCTTGCGTTGTTTCCATTATGGGCTTTGGAGTTTGTAGTTAATTTGTTTTTTTTCCTTAAAGTTTGGCTCGCGTTACTGGTATCCAAATGCAATCTCAGTAATGGTCTCAGCAGTGTCTTCCCATTGAATTGGTATTCTCCAGCTTGGCTACAGGAAGGTAGTGCTAAAGACTGAAGTGGCCAACTTTGGGAGCCCCATTGATTGTTGATTATGAGCTTTGCAAGTTTATTTTAACCACAGAGTCTCAGGAGTGGGGATTGGATGTCACGGAGAGCTCATATGTGTTTAGAGAGGGAAGGGCCCCTCAGGCAGACTTTAGTTCAGTAGGATTTCTTCGGAGGTAGATAAGTTATTCTATATGCTTAATGCCACGAGTGCAGCTTTCTATAAGCATTGCCATGGAAGGGCAGACGAGTCTGTGGGTCACAAGGAGGAATATTCCTGGCAGTGCTGTTGCACACACTGGGTGGTTAACTGAACACTTCTGCACCCCTTTATATATCTGAAAATAAGGGTAATGTCACTTCCTTGCAAATGGCAGGGCAGCTTTCTGTGGTTGGATCTCAATTTGTAAAACCTTGAGAGCCTCAGCTAAAGGTTTCCTTGTGGTTTAGTTTGAAGAGGAGCATCCTTGAATAACTGAAAATCAGTTGGGTACCATGTACCTGCAATTACTCCAACTTGCTTTTGGTCATCTTCACGTAAGAGTCAGTATGGTTAAGTAAAAAAGTGTTCCCTGTGAATGAGTTAGGAATGTAAACACACAGAAGATGGAAGTTTAAAGCCAAAATCCTGTTGTCTGTATCCCATGTTACGGCTTTTTTGGGGTAATTTATGAAGTCTAGGAGGAAACCTCTAGATGTTCAGAACACTCTGTGTGTCAAAACTAAAGTTCAGATTAACAAGGAAAGCATGAGCTGTTCTGGAGTTCCATTATAGCACTTCAGGCTATATTTGTAACTTCCTTAGAAGAGAGAAGGTTTTAAACAACATTATCAGCTCTACTGGAGCTTTAAATACACATAATTAAGCTGCAAAGAAATGCTTCCTTTCCAGTTTTGTTTTAAAAACAACCTCCAGTGAGCTTGTTTTTTAAAAAAATCCTTATAGCTCAGCTTGACTTCAGTCAGTTACCAGTGAAAAAAGCTCAAGTGAGGAAATACTATAAATACTAAGGACTGGAAATATTGAAAGGCAAAATACTGATCATTTTAATACTCTTCAGCTGAAGAGGAACACAACTAAGCAAATATCATCAAAGGCATAATGCAAATTGGATTGTTTTGACACTTGTTCTGAGAACTCGAGGTGTTAGTTATAACAGCTATCACAATTTTTAGAAAGATATATTATTTTTAATCTGATAGTACCCTTTTATCACTTGTTCTGTGACCAGTGTAATGCCCATACAGAATGAAACAGGAAAAGCCTTGTAAATTTTTGTGGACAGATCTAAGTCTGTGCTATTTTGGCGTACAGAGATGTTTCTATTTCAACTGAAGCCCTTTTGCCACAAAGGTTGTACTTGCACAAGCCTGGGCAAAAAATTTGGTTCCAAAATCCAAAGTTACTGCAGCACAGAAGAGCTGCTTTTCATACGCAGTTGTATGTTCCTTGTGGAGACAACCAGCTCGCTGAACCTGCCTGCAAGCAGGATTTGCATTTCATGGCATTGAGCTCACAGGTATTCTACATGTCTATTTTGGCTTGAGAAGCACCTTCTCTTGACTGGCACACTGAAGTCAGGGAGGGAGGCCTGAAGGTCCTTTTCCACAATGGAGAGCCCGAGAAAATCCATACATCCTCCAGAGACTTTTTTTCAACAGCTAGATTTCATTTATTCGTCTTTGCACAGTCGTTGTAATGCAACATTGCTCATTAGCAATGTTACCAAGAAGGGCGGTAGAAGATGTTCGAACTCTCTGCAGCCTTTATCTGGTGGCTGATGTGATTTGGCTGAGCTCAAACCTGCCGCTCTGATGGGTGTTTGCATTCAGTATGGCAACATGGAGCAGTCAGGTCTGTGGACTTACCAAGGAGGATTGTAAGGCTGAACACTGCTGGAGTGTTTAGGCCAACGAATACAGATTTGAGGCCATGGCTTTGGCAGCAAATCCTTCATTGACTAAAAGGGTGAAGATTCAAACCCTATGTTTGGCTTTGGTATTGCCCTCAGCATCATCCCCTGAGAGAGATTTCCGTGCCAGTTAGTGACTCAGTCAAAATCTGTGACTCAGTTGGCACTGTCTGGGCCCATTTTGCATCACCAGCCCCTCTTGTCATCACTTTCATTGGCAAAGAGTCCTCAGTCCCCTCTAGTTGCAGGCCTTGCACCACATCAATGAAGACATCTTCACAGCCTCTGAGAGCTGACATCTGATTCCAGGTATTTCCTCTGCCAAAGTTCAGTTTAACAATAGCAGAGGAAAGGGAAAAGAGCCTTCAGTCTGGCGAAGAAAGGGGGGGAAACAAAGATGAAGTGGTATCAATAAAAAGTTTCCTGAGCTTTGTGCTGTAAAGGCTCTTCACAATCTTCCTTGGTACTGAGGGGGCCTTCAGATCCTACTGGGTTTTGTTCCTTCTGCATCCTTAGTGTGAGCAGTTGGAGCCAGCTGTTCGCCGTGCAGAGTTTATTCCTCAAATTCTTTTGTCCTTTGGAACCAACCAAAAAAGTGCTAATGCTTGATTGATGCTGTTGTAAACATGAACCCTCTTCAGTGCCTCTTCACCCCAAAAGATGACGTATCTGTTTCCAGTCACTTTTCTTCTGCCTCAGTTCCAGTGCATCAAGTCTCCATCCTGGGACAAAGTTGCTGAGTCTTGTTACAAAAAAACTCTGTGGGTGCTTCCTAACTAACTGCAACCACAATTTGCTATCACTGGAACCATTTTAAGGCACTTCCAACCTGAATTGCAAGCTTGCTGTGATCCATTTGGCACCTTGGACAAAGCGCTTCAGAGTCCTTCAGTGCCAGTTGTGGTGCAACTCTGGCGACTTTAGAGCTGGTCCCAGCAGCAGAGCTGGTTTGTGGGGTTTTTTGTTTGTCTCCAACCTCTCTGTCTGTCTCCTCTTCAAAAATATTGTCCTCCCCAAGAGCTGAGATTCTGTGCCGTAGGTAGAGGGGGTGCTGATGCATAAAGATGTTAGTACAGTGACATACCCGTAGAGAAGTTTGCCAGAGGGACAGTGCTGATGGATGAGGACTCGGCTCTCAGGGCTGGATCAGCAGAAAAGCTGGAAACATTGTGGTACCAGCTAGCTCATCCCTCCTCTTTTTATTAGCCTACAGGGAAAACCCAGAGGACTGGTTATCATTAGGCACACAGCAGGCTTTATCCAAGAGTATCTGCCTCCCTTCCCTTTATTAATTTCATGAGAGTGGGACAAAATGTTTTTAGTCCCAGCACAAGATTTGCAAATATTGTTCAGCTTTTCTTTATTTCTGCAATTCTGGGAAATTAGAACATTCTATGATCATACAGTCTGGCCCAATACAAAGGAAAGGAGCAAGGATGAACATACTTGCCAGAAAGATGCATTCCTTGTATTATTTGGGATACTGCTGGTTACAAAATAGGGAAGATTTGAGCTCATGACACCTACAGTGGCTCCTTTTCAAAAAAACTTGGAACAAACAGCAAGGCATCCAGGGGAATCATGCTCTGTAAGTACTGTTTGATGTGGCGAATTCTTGCACCATCCGATGGTTAATGGAGCTGTTCCTTTATGCAACGTTAGACACGCACACCAGGCTCGTGTGGACAGATAAGAGAGCACTCCTCTTGATGCCTTCTTAGGAAAATGTTGAGGAAATACCTGAACCAGTAAAAGCTACTGGAGTCTCTTCAAACTCCCTTGATTCGTACAACTGACTGAATGCTTGCTGGAAATCCCCTCAGAATAACTGACCCCGAGGACAGGCTTTCTCAACATCCACATGTGTGCTCTGCAGGCTCCCACAACCCTTCAGTGCTGCCTAAATAAACCAGGGCCAGGGATGAGCTGTAGATGCTCCAGAGCCTATTTGCAGCACCTGCCTGCAGGCTCAGGGTGACCCCAAACCAAAGAGCCGGACTCCAGTGTCCTGCTGATCCCACCCTTTTCTGTGACCTTTTCCAACACTTGCATTGTGCGGTTCAGCAAAGCTTAGCGTTGGGTCACGTCAGCTCACTTGTGATTAAGGGCATCAGCACATCCCAGTCCTAGGTAAATTAGACTCTGAGTACACGTTTGGACAATTTGTAGAAATGTTCTTCGTGGTTTTGACTGGCAATGGGTATGGCAGAGCCTTGTAAGAAGAGCACATCATACCATGCCATGTGGACCGCAGCAGGAGCATCAGAAGCAGGAGGTGACTAGTTAACCCTTAGCCTAGGTCAACCTTGTACAGATAATTGAGCTGTGGCTGCACCTCAGCGCTCCTCCGTGGAGCTTCTGATCAGACCAGTCTCTTATCTCTTTCCTTCTCTTCCACTTGAAATCTTTTTATGAGGCGTCTTTGCAAAATTTGGTCAGCTTGCCCTGGAGGAGGGAGGCATTCTGACTGCCCTTTTCTAGGAGCTAGAAGAGTTGTAAGAAATACTCCTCGATTCCCAGTAAAGCACTAATTTCCACCTAATCCTCAACACGAAAAAGAACAGATGAAATTCATCAAAGCTCTTCAATTCAGGAAGCTTGAGAACTTAATCCCCTGCCTCGAAGAGAGCATTGTGCAGCTCTTGACATCAAGGGTTCCTGTATTCACACAGGTATCAGACAGACATATAGCAAATACCTCGGGTTTTGTCTAGGGATTCAGCGTTAAATGTCCAGTTCTTTCATTACCAGCCCCAGGGCTGGTTCGAAGGTGGAGAGGCACCACTCTCGAGGACTGTGCTGCTGTATCTTGGTAGTTGTCACCCAAAAGCCAAGTCGCAACAGGAAATCCTCTGTTCTCTCTGTTTATTCTGTCCTCCAGTCCAGATGTCAGGGATGTTAAGCAGCTGGGAGGAGTTGCATCTGTTCCCATGCTAGCCGCTGACATTTGTAAGTCTAGTATTGAATTCTGATACTGACAGGACTGCTCTGCTAAAGAACTATTTCTACATATACAGTTGCACAGTCGAGGAACAGTAGGAGTTTGCTCAATTTAGCTTGTCCCACAGTCATCTTTTCCAACTGATTTTTTTCAAGAAACATTTTTTCCCTGAGACTCACAGGACTCACGGTTTCTTTCATGGACGACCTCTGTTATGTAAAAAGATCAGCATCTGATCAAGCTGCAGGATGCTTGGAATGAAGAGAACCTATAAAATCTATGGAGTAAACTATCGGAGATCATGGAGAATCTTTGTGGGAGACGATAGATGACGTGTTGCTGTACTCTCCAGTGTTGATGCAAACCCATTTGGCTCTAGAACCCCACATGGTAGATCTGCAAGGGCAGGGTCTGCACATTTGGCAGGGGTTGAATCTGCCCCTCACACCTCTGCAGCGCTGCATCTTCCAGGACCAGCTGCCCCATGGACACCCTCCAGCAACCCCTCACCAGCCACTGGTTAAGCAAATAAGGTGCAGGTTATCCCCTCCTGTCTTCTGAAAAGCAGCAGTCTGTCTAAGCTGGTGTATCCTCTTTGCTGATCAATTCACATTATACCATCTCTTACACAGACCCACAGTCTGATCACGTCCAGCATGCCTCTTCCAAGTGCTGTGAAGCTTTGCATTCACCACCCTGGTTTTCTTCCACATCCATTTGTGTCCAACGTCTCTTCTGTAATGAGTGTGAGATGCCCTTTGTGTTTTTAAGTAGCGGCAGCTGAAATCTTCCGTAAATTCAGGAGGTCGCACCTTTCATGCAGAGAAAGGCGCAGCTGTGGCCAGCTTAACCAGGTGCAATACTTACATTTGTAATTCGGAATTCCAAATTTCAGAATTCAGATAGGGATTTAAGTCCAATCATTGCGAGCAAGAGCTGCCCCTTGGGGAAATACAGAGTGGTGATCTCCACCGTGCTCCATTTACAGCATCCATGATTATGATGCGCTTGACTTTGCCTCTCATGTGGCTTGCTGGACATGAGCAAACTGCTTCAGTTGTGTTGATTTTGTTTTCCTAGTGATCCCTTCACTGTTGCTGCCAGTGGAAACGTACAGAAATCTTTCAGAAAAGGTGATGCTGACTTGTGCTGTGTCCTGGGGGAGTCTGCTCTGTGTAGTCATGCTCTAAACCCTCAGCATTACTGGTGCCTTCGTGTAGTGGGTTTGCAGGGTTCAAGAGAAGAGGTGAGAAGGAGAAGGTGAATTTTCTTCCTATAGTCTCAGCTGAAAATGTCGATGTGAGCAGAGACACAAATAGTGGCCTAGCAGCTCTGCCTTTGCCCAATATCTGTGAACTTAATGCTGAGGGAGAAAGCCAACTCAAAAGTGTGATTACTTGGAAGGTCGCAGTTTCTAGAAGTAGTTTGTATTTGGGGGTAGAAAAATACCTTTATGCCATAGAGCACTTGCCTGCATTAGAGGTGATGGAAAGACTGGCAGATGCAAGTTCTGAACAGAAGAAACAGATAATAACTTGCCAGCGCTGTGGTTTTCTGAGCAGTGATGATCTTGATGTGGCTGCGAGAGCTGAAGCTTACAAGTAAGGCAGGTTTCGGCAGCAGAGGGGACGTCTTTTCTTAACCCAATTAGTAGCGTTAGGAAAAAAAAAAAAAGAAGATACGAATAATACAAAGAAAGGTTTATGAGCTTCAAAACTTGTCGTTTTTTCTTTTCCCCCGAATTAAAAAGATAAATAAATGAAGATTTCTGCCAAGAAATCACTACTCGTGATTTTTTTGAAGTCTGCCTTTATTTAGTTTGTTGGCCTGTTGGGGGATTTCAGAGGGATGAGGAGTGTATGTCAGGGGATTTGGGTATGTGTGTGTGTTTAAATTTGATAGCTGGAACAGAGTGAGGGGGGATTAACTAAATGGAAAGGTGATGGAAAAGAGGAAGGTCTTGGAAAAGATTGAAAGGGAAAGGATGCAGAGGTGGACCCGTAGGCAACAGTAAGAAGCACAGTCTGTGTCTATTGGCCCTTGTTTGAACTTCTTTGGCACCGATTCCTGATGTTTTAAGTCCCTGTCTGCCTCCTCCCTATTCTGTCTTCCTTCTTTCCCCAAGACAGGTCATCCCTTCAGTATAGACTCTCTGCCCAGTTTGGGGGGAAACTCAAGAAGTGGATGCCTCCATTTATCTTAACTGTAGTGAGGAGAATTAATTGTCCCTCAAACACCCCAGGATCAGGACGACGTGCAGCTGTCCCATCACTTTCGCAGCCGCCCACCACTAAGATACACTGTGCAGAGTGACTGGCGAGGCCAGTTTCAAAGTGCGTGTGATGTCTTCTCCATTAGCTATAAGTCAGGACACCCACTGAATTCATCATACAATCGTAAAACTTTGTGCATATTTGAGAAGGATGAAAGGTGTGGGTGATCCAAGGGGCTACAGAGATTTGGTGGCAATCATTTCCTTAGAGCTCCCTGGAGATGCAATGATGCAGAGCATCAGAACAGAAGTTTTAGGGCTGCTGAGCTACGCTGGAACCACTTCAGTATTCGTAACATGTTCATAAAAGCTGTGTTGTAAAAGAGTGTGATGCTGATGGCCACAGACATTTGCCATCCATTAGAGCCAGGTTCACTGAGAAGCAAGTTGGATCTATCCCCACCCCACATCATGGTAGGGTGTTCAGACCAGGAATACAAACCACTGCTGTCAGAAGCAATTCGGTGTTTCTTCAACTGCAGCCCTGGCTGAAGGAGTTACAGGACCCACGTGTAGAGGAGAAACATTAGGAGCACATGCGCAGCTGGGGTCAATGAAATCCTGTCCTTTGGCTTTGTTCTTAAGTAGCTTAGCAATTTTGGAGTTTCTCAGGGTGGCTCAACTGAAACTACCTGGTTTGCGCGTGATTTCAGCACTACAAATTAACATAAATCTGCAAGAAAGTGTTTTCAGGTTCATTAATAATAGCTGCACCATTAGAGGGGTTGTTCCCAGCTTCTCCAGGATCAGAGTGAGCTGCACTGAGGAAGCTTCTTGGAGTACTTAAATGTTTGGGGTCTGAAACTCTAATAAACCTCCAGAAAGCCAGGAAATTTGGAGTGAAGGCTGAAACTCCATACCTAGTGCACCCTACTGGGTCTTTGTATTTCAGAACACGTTACGTTTGTTCACTGAAATATCTCCAGTATGGAGCTCTTACGGGTGGAGTTTCACCTTTAACTCTGAATTTCCTGGCATGTGTGAGTTTGAAGCACACGCTTAACTTTTCCCCAGTGCTGTTTTTCAGTTTTAATTTCCTTTTTCTTTTAAAGGAGGGACCCTGTTAGAGGGACCCCTGCTAAAAAGGGGACTCCAATGAAACCAGGATGAGAGTTCTTGGCCTAATTTGGTCTTTCTGAAATTCTTCAGGAGAATTAGGTTCAGTCATTTTTTCTTTCTACTGTTGTTTTAAAGGCTCTTGTGGCCAATCCACCTCAATGAAAAGATCGATAGAATCTGCACCCTACAGAACAATTATTTTAGAAGATACCCAGATGTCTGAGTAGTACATAACAAACCTTGGAAACATAGAACATCTCCTATAAGTTCTAGCTAAAGGTCTGGTCATGGCCATCGATATGTGTGAGCTGTTTGTTGTGAAATGTGTTATTTCCCTTAATTCTATAACTACAGAAGCAGCCTATGTTTGCTATTGACATTTGTTGGGTTACATCAGTGATGGTAAAATAGTGGAAGCAGCAGTGGTTTGGAATGCCGGCTGCGGCAATTACCTGCAGAGCTTTTAAAAATAATTTTGGTGCTAGACGTTGAAAAGCTGTGTCGTCGCTGATTTGTGTGAGGGCAGCTTCAGAAGGGTTGAATTACAAGGCTTTGGAGAACAAAATTCCTTCGGTTGCCTCAAAATGCAAATTTTGAGCTATACTGCCGGTAGATAATATGAAATAAATTTGTTTCTCATGCTATATCCTTGTCATGTCAATAAATGGAAGAGAAGCTGCGGTAGTTAGTTTCCCCAGCACAAGAATCTGGGTTTTTCAAACCATTCCCATCTGCTTTGCAAGGTGAAATGTCCTTGGGGAGATCTGAGAAGCGCTGAAGGGATGGGACGTTGGCTGTGTCAGTGGCTTGGACCAGGCATACTCTGAGTGCCTGGAGCCTGAGCCTGGTTTCCAGAGGACTCAAGGCTCCCGTCCCTTTCCCCTGCCTACCCTCGCGATGGCCATGGCATTGTACCCTTTGCATGGAAGTTCCAGAAACTCAACAATTCTTGAAGATTTTCAGGAACTTTAATTCACACTGATGAGAATTTGAAGTGAAGTATGAGGAGGGTTCCTGCAGCCAGGTACTTTGTCAGCAACCAGCTCCTCTGCAATGGGAGCTGGTGCCCTGCAGCGCTGAGAGGATGAGGAGCTCCCATGTATCCTCTGCTGAGCTAATATTTCTCATTCTGACTCACATAAAAACACTTTGTCCCTTTACTGGGAGACAATATTCTTCTCCTTTCGCCCTTTCCAGCATGGCCCCGTCAACATCCGTGTGTTGTATTTCCAGCCTTGACTTTGTAATACAGATCACAGCTGGTTGGTTTGAATTTCCCCTGAGTTACCCAGGATGCTGCTGAAAGCACAGGAAGAGCAGAAACGCTTTAATCAGTTAAATCAATCAAAAAAAAAAGAAAAAAAAAAAAAGAAGTAGACTAGACCTTAAAATTTACCCCGTGACCTTTGCTACTCGCTGCGATGACGTCTTTGTCCTACTTCTTTAAGTGCAAGGTTTTATCAGGACTTGGCAGAAGGGTGGATGGAGCGAGGAAGACACGGGAGGGGGGGGTTGCTGAGTTAAAGAAAGGAGAAAATGAAAATGTCAGTGAGAAAATGGAAATACCCTGATGTTTCTCCAGCCTGACACTGGAGTCGGCCTCTCCCCCCTCTCTTGCAGGGAAGGGGCTCCTTTTCTGTTTGCTTGACTATGGCCTTATTTAATCGCTTTACTCTGACATGGAGCCAAGAAAGGGCTTTGCTGTGCAATGCCGGGTCCTGCCTGTGCTCTGGCCTCCACAGCTGCTCCCTACCAAGGATTGGCTTTGGGCTACTGAGCTATTTTTTTTTAATAGCCACAGAGGGCAACTATTAATAGAAGAGATTTACCAAAACACAGAGTTACGTGGTGTGGTGCGGAGGGGGAGAGGGAAACCTTGAGTGATTTATGCCAGGAAAATTCCATGTCAAAATTATACTGAAAGACACAGTAAAAACACATATGCCAAGAAGGGGATTTAATCTCTTTCTCGGGCCGTGCCAGTGTTTCTCCTCCATTAAGGATCTGCCCCATCACATGAAGTATGTCGTTGAATTATTTCTTTGGCATTAAGCAGCACAAATTATACAAAGGATAAAGATAAGACACACATAAGACACAAAATACCAGCTTTTCTGAGATGTGATTAGACTTTGAAAGAAATGCCAAAGGGAAGCAGAGGAATTCCTGACCCTGAAGACATTTCAGTTTGATCAGATGTGGGATTAGGGGTAAAATGTGAAGAATTCTGCATTGTGTGGTAGGAACGAGCTGATCAGGAGTTTGCCTCTTTGTTTATTGATTCATTTCTAATTTCCGTGATAGGATGTAATGAGACACGTGCCCTTGTCAAACTCGCATATTATATTCGTATATCGAAGACGACAAGTTAGGAAGCGTCGAGCAGCAAGGAGTGAGGGTGTCAATTTAAGCGTCTTTTGCAGTCAGAGCTCAGACATTGATTAAATAACATAAAATTCAGATGGTATCAATTAATAGATCCATCACTGTAATCATCTACGTGTTTTTTATGCACCTTCCAAAGGGACAAAAGGGAATTTTGTTCCCAAGACGACACCCGCTGACTATCAGTAGCACGTGGGGATCAAAATCTGCTTTACACTTTGAAAAGCTTTGCCTTAAGTTGTTTTGTGTTTCCTTGATTCATTAATTTTTTGTTTTGTTTAATTGAAAAGAGACAGGGAGAGATTAACTGATGAAAAATATGAAGTAAATGCAGAAATACGATACATTCTTTTAGAGATCGTAGGTAGACATCCGAAAGGCCAGAGTTTAGTCTGCTTCATGTGAGCATCAGTGAGTACAGAAATGTTTCCAGGCTTTCTGCACTACTTAGATTTGTAGAGCTGGTTGAGAACAACTACAAGCCAGCATTTGTCTGTGATCTCCTGATTTCCACGAGCTTGATGATGCTCTATCCCTGTGTTCAATCCCAGCAAGCGCGACACAGGCATGCCTGAGAAATATTAAGGATTATTAAGGAATATTCTATTACGCAGCCTGTTCTAGTTGCAGATCTAGCAGAGATCCCTTCCAACCCAAACCCCATTCTATGATTACATAAACTTACATTACTCAAAATACCTGAAAATGTTTGGGCTTGGTCTGGGTCAAGGGTTTTTGTCTTATCGTCATGTTTGGCTCATTTTTTGTTAAGGACTAATTCTGTGCATCGCTGATTCCACCCAAAACATCTCAGTATTACTGTGCTAAGATCAAGCACTGGCTGTTTGTAGCTGTTGCTCAGTTAGTTCCTTAGGGAACAACCGGACCATCTGCTCGCAGCAGGTATAGACACACAGCATAGGCGTGATTTAGAGAATTAAATCTTAGAAGTCTTTATAATTGCTGGAGGAAAGATAGGTACTTCCACTAGGATTCAGAGCACCAAGGTTACAGGCTGAAAATAGGTTATGTGAATGCTACACACAATTTCCATCAGGCTTCCCCATCATGCTGCAATCCTTAACAGCCATTCCATCTTTTCTATTTTTATGTATATAATGTTGTTCCAAATGTATGTTATGCTTTCTGTCTGGACTGAGTTACATATCCCAAGCTCTTTGAAGTCTGCAGAAAGGTTGAACTCCCAAAGACTTTGGTCTTTGGCTTGGATCTCTTCATCCAGAGCACGAGTGAGGTCAAGAGCCTTCCTGAGACGAAGGGCACTAGCTCAGAGGAAACCTCCTCCAGAACAGCTCTGTGCTGGAGTAAGTAGAAGAAATGTTTTTGGGTAAGGATTGATGGCAACAGTTCACAGCATTATGAAAATTATTTCCCTTTTGCCTCCAGCCTTGTTACCACGACTGTGTCAGTGCCAAAAACTAGAGCTCACTCACTAATACTTCCAGAATTGATCGGTCACGATAAACTTCCAAACACAGAGTAAAATGCTTCCATCAGACACATCAGAGTGTTTCTCCCAGCTCGCCTGAAGAAATCTGTGCCATTTGATTCCCCTCTGCACCCACTTGGATTCAGAAAAGACCTAGGAGTTCCTGGCGTCCTTTTAATGCACGCAGAATTCCTCTGATACTTTTACTTCTGGGGATAGATTTATGCATGTGTGTTTCCTTCAAAACATATTATTTTGTCTTAATAATGAAGGCTCAAACCTTTAGCTGTCCTCACCTCAATCACGCAAAGTTGGGTTTGGTTTGTTTTTTGTTTTTTTTATCCATCTAGGAACAATACCTGAAGCATTTGCAGGTTTTGATCCAGAAGACCATCAGGAGGAGATGGTCCCCAAGGTGGTTTTGAGATGTCTTCTCTTCCCCCACAGCTGAGTGAGGCAGGATGTCAGGATTTGCAAAGTTCTTGAGATGTGCTTGAGTTGGCAGCAGAAGAGTTGTGCAAGTGAGGAAATTCCTCACAGCCCCCCAGTGCCTTTGACGGGGAGCTGCGAGACATTTCAATGCTAAGATACGTTTTATAAATGTATAATTTGTATAATTCAGGGTCTATTCAGTGTGGGAAACAGTGGACAAAAATGACAAGCTGCAATTTCTGCTGGATCCTTTGCAAAACTAGTTTGGTAGTCATCAGAATCTTCAGTCCTGTGGTAGTTGGTAGTGACATGTTACCAATAAATTGCTGCAACAAACCAGAGCGAAAATCAATGTGTGATTGAGATAAGCGAGTAGAGTGACAGAGGGTGCAGATGCTATGGGGAAACTAAACTGTATGGCCTGTCTATAGCGTCCGTACTCATGGCAAAAGTTGGTCAAAAAATTTGCCATAAAGAAAAATTAGATTTTTTTTTCCCCCTGTCTTGTGTTAGTGCTCAACAATGAAGGACAGATCTTTCATTCCCGTGGCCCTTTGCTAGAAGTCTGTGTTTGATTCACGTGGATCCACAGGCTCGTGGTGCCAAAACAGGCAATTTCTGCGCTTGTGTCTGAAGGCCAAATATATGGGTATGATTTCCTATAGTTTACTGTTACATGCTGGATCAGTATTGTACGTTTCATGAGCTGCCAGCCCAATTTTGTAGGGTCTTGGGAAATGTGTCCTCCAGGGAATGCTTACAATCAGCCTTATGTTTTGGACTGATAGTGCCTGTTTTCTGGTACGCATGTGAGCGGATCCATATGTGAGGCAGCCCAAATGTCCTTCCCATCTGACTGATAACCTGGGCGTTAGATGTATCTGCTGCCCACTATTTACTTAAGGGCTAGAGGACCAGTTCTACTTGATGTATCCTTTGGTTCAAGAAGCATCCACTCACAGATGCACACGTGTATGATGGTATTTGCTTTACCTTGTATCTGTGCAGAAGTTGCAGGTCGTGCATAGGTTTGAAAACCAGAAAGTCTGAAAGTTCTTGAGTGTTTGGAAAAAGCACATTTACATCTTTCCTCCTGCTGCTTGTGTCTGGCTGAATGGGGAGAAATGAGGAGCAGGATTTTGATGTCAGGGAGTTAATGAAGTTAGTGGTAACTGTTACCGCCTTTGCTTCCATCTCCCAACAGCAGTTGCTTGACAACATCATAATCTAAGACCTCTCCTGCTCCTTCTCTTCCTTTCTTCCTCTAGCGAACAGGAATAGTAATTTAAAAAAAATAAAGTTGTTGGGTTGAGAAAACACACTGTCCACAATATTGTCTTCCCACAGTTCAGAGCTGTTTTCATTGCAGGTGTGTTGGTGTTTCTTCCAGATCACCTGGCAATTTACTGTGGATTTTGGGAACTTCAAAGCTAAACATTCAGATGTGAAATCTCTGTTTCAGCAACTGACATTTTCTGTTTCCTTGTAATCTCTTCATCTGCTGGGAAAGAGCAAGAGTAACCAGCTTTCGTAGATCTCATAATATTTAGTGGTTCTTTGAATCCGACTGTTCCATTTTCTTCTTCTTTTTTTTTTCCTTCAAAATGTGTTCAAGACTTGACTGTTGAAGATAAAGACTTACTGGTGTGCTGCATCAATACTCCTTAAAAAAAAAAAATAAGGAAACAAAAAGAGGTAAATATTAGTTTGTTGTTGGAACAGGGAGAAAAAGATCTCAAGAATTTTGAAAATTTGAGGCTTTTATTGCCAGGGCATAAGCTTTACTTGGTTTCCCTCAGTGGAAGTCTCCATCACCAGACTGTGTTCTTTATGATCTCACTTTGGTGTCTCCTGCCCTTTCCTGCGTAAGACGGAATGAGAGGAGATTTCAACCACTCTCATTCAAATCAGGGTTTCATTTCTTTCTCAGAAAAGATGAGAATTGGGATGATCCTAAGTATAAGCCATTGATCATCTGCCCACTGCAGCAGGACCAGCTTTATGCACAACTCTGCCAGGACGCTAAGAAATGAGATTGGAGGTCCATGAGTTGTAAAAACAAAAACAGAAAAGAAGCGGCGTCTCCAAAGCAAAAGTGATGTTTTGCAAGATGCATATTTGGACTGGTTATTTTGGCCCATCAACCCCAGAAGTATCTGTGATAAACATGTTAGGTCCTTTGTGGTTATATATGATTTCGTTTTATTTTTTTTGCCGATGTCGGCCCAATTCCAAGTCACTCTTCATTCCAATAGCGACGTATATTACATTTTGTGGCGAGGGGTTTATGTGCAGGGAGGATTAGTGTCAAAAAGTGAGATGAAACGAGCAAAGAATTTGATCTTGTTCTTTTTTTTTTCTCCTGCATTTTTTACTGCATGTTGATTAGAGAGGATGCTAAAGGACCAGCCCCTTAAAGTCCCAACCACACACCCTGGCCAGGGTGGTGCCACGTGTCACCTTTGTACAGGAGCAAACTATCTGCGAGCACCCCAAGGCCGCAGTGTTCCCTACCTTGACCTGTGTTCACCTTCCTAAAAATCCCAGATATTCCTATGGTAGGTGACCCATCTTCCTAAAAATCCCAGATATTCCCATGGTAGGTGACCCACCTGAGCCCACCCAGCAGGGTCCTGACCTTCCTTTTCAAGGGCAGAGGGCACAGGTAGATGGAGCCCAGGACAGAGCAGTGTTCCCGCAGTAGGGTAACCCAGTATTTCCTGTGGACTTTAAAGAGGGACACAAGTGACAGAGCATTTCCCAGTGCTCCAGAAGTTCCAAACCTGGGTCGCTCCAGCCTGTGACTCCCAAGGGTCACGCCAGCCAGGCACTTGTTTGGACAGGCTTGCAAATGTGACCTCAAGCTTGACCCCACAACTACTGGGATGGAGATGAGAAAGACAAGGCTGGAGTTGAATATTAGTGGTAGTAATTGTGAGACAACTTTAATAGCGAGAGTTGCTATGAGCTGCTCCTGTAATTAAAGAAAATTCTGTGTCAAAGCCTCAAGTTTCCTCTTGATCTCTAACTTCCAGTCTGATTAACAGAGGCTCTACCTAACTCTTGACCTGATTCAAGAGAGTGATGACAGGCTGCATTCCTGGTCTCTGGTGCTTTTCGTAAAAAAAAAATCAGGTTTGTTCTGGTGACTGAACCCAAAATGTCCTTTACTTGAACTATTGTGCAGTGTGCTATGCACATTATCTGTTGGTTGTTCTTGGAAGCTTTGGGATGAGAGGTGGTATGTAAATGCCAAATATTATTAGAACGGTGGCTGCTTGCTCCTTGAAAGCAGAGCCCTGGTTTCAGAAGAAAATCTGTTTATGAAGTAAATGTGCTACATTGTCTTCAGAAACAGTAAAGCCGAGGGATTCAGGAAGGACCAGCTGATTGTCGGGAGCTCTGACTTTCCATCTGCCGAGCACCAGAGCTTCAGAAGTTTTTTGAAGATTGTAAAATATGAGCAAAAGATTGTAAAAGAGGAGCGAAGGCTTGTAAAATATGATTAGTGGCCACTGACAGAAAACTGAAAGGATTGGTAACACAAGCCACCGCTTATTTAACAGAAAGATGATCCATATTATCACAGAATGTAGACTCAAGCGATCGAGTTGCTAATTCTGCCTGTCACACCAGATGATTTTGTCACTTTGAACAAATGATTGCTTTTCTCTACCTCAATTTTCACCATTCGGAAGACAAGGAAAATGATTCTATTTGCCTATTTCATGACTTCTTCAGTCATGGGAGCGTTTCTTGAGGGGAGGCCCAGCACAAGAGCTTTTGTCCTATTGTACTTGTGCCCTTGGATGGAGTTTGGTGTGGTGCAGATGGCTTGTGTCAGGGCTTTGACCAGAGCGGAATTTCTCTCTTCATGTTTAGGAAGCGTTTTGAGGCCCAGAGGGAAAGTGCTGTGGAGTGCCAAGCAGTCTAACTGATGGCTAAAATAGCCCTATGTATATATATATATACACTCACATCCCTTCCTATAAGGATTTCAATTCTTGAGTATATGTGAATGAGGTTTACTGCAGCCAAAAGGGGGTTTTGGAAATTCTGCTTTAACAAAACGAGTTCCTGAAAATATCCTTACGCCGCTTCTTTCTTTATCACTTGACTTTTCTCCTTGTTGCAATGGTTCAGCCACTAGAAGTCTGGAAAAACATCAGGGTAACCAGGGCAGAGGGAATATCAGATGGAGATGAGGGATGGATAAGAGACAAATTACAGTACATTTCTCATGGGTCATTTGGCTCTAGTCTTGAAAAGGAGAGAGGGAAAAAAAATCCCCAAGTAGTAAAAGAAAGAGACAATCAAAACAAATAAACCTGCCAGTGTCGCTGATTTCAAAGGTCTGCGAAATGTGCATCATAACGCTTTGCTGTTTTAAAGAGATGCATCTTGAAATGTTCCATGCTTTAATCCTACTCACTGTCTCAGAAGTTAATTGTACAGTAAGTTCTCGATTCTCTTTGCCAAGGCTTTCCCTTTGTTTTCTTTTTCCTTCGTGCAAGTTGGCCAGCCAGCATATCTTTTCCTAGCTCTGCGGAGTTGGTTAACTTAATTATTTTTTATGGTCGTGCAAAGAAACGGGGCTTCTCAGTTCTTGCTGCTCAAGCAAACTCAAATTTTGCGCTGCTCTTGGACATAGACCTCTCAGAGGAAGAAGACTTCAGTGATCGTGTATTTTATCATCTGTAGTGCTGCAACTCTTTATAAATCTACAGAAGGTTTTGTCTGAAGGGTTTTACAAGGGCATGCAGTGACAGGACGAGGGGTAAGGACTTTAAACTGAAAGAGTGTGGGTTTAGATTAGATGTAAGGAAGAAGTTCTTCACCATGAGGATGGTGAGACACTGGCACGGGTTGCCTAAAGAAGTTGTGGATGCCTGGAAGTGTTTAAGTCCAGGTTGAGTGGGAGGTGTCCCTGCCCATGACAGAGGGATTGGAACAAGATGATCTTTAAGATCTTTTCCAACACAAACCATTCTGTGACTCCATGATAAAGGTGAGATCTCTGATATAAGAAGTGGGCTGTAAAACCTGGGAGGATAAAGGGAGAGAGGCAACAAATAATGTTGTGTACTTTAACAGCCACCCCAATTTTTTGCCAAGAGCTCAGAAAGAACATGTTTGACATTTGAAAATTTTGACATCATCTTTTTCCCTGTTCTTTTTCCCAGAGCTTCTACTCTTTCTTATCCTGGCCAGAACCAGCAGCAAAAGTGCTGGGAAAAAAATAAATAAATCTCTTTTCACTGTATTTCTGAATCTCGGCCCAGGTTTGTGAGGGATTTGGCAAGGATCTGCAAACCTTTGAGAGAATCTGTGTGGAGATCTGAGGAAACCCGCCTCCTTAAAAAAGCAAGCTTCTTTGGCCAGAAATTGGGCAAAAATTGGTTGTTTCAACTGAGGTTTCCTTTGAGATTTTGGATTTGAACCTGAAGCTGTGCTTGGAGAATCAAATTTTGCTCTGACTAACTCTAGATTTACACTGGAGCAAATACATTGGAGTCAGTGCCGAGACTTTTGTGCAGCCCATTGAGAACAGGAGTTGGCTCAAAGGACAAGCTCACACCAACCAAACCAAAGGAGGACTCAGAGCTGGGTTTGCAGGAGTCCAACCATCAGCTTTACTCCAACCTGTTGTTGTGGTTCAGCCCACAAATATTGTATTCACAACCTCCAGAAGTTATCTACAAGGAGTTGCATGAAATAAAGCTGTATCATCGATTAGAAGGCTTTTATGAGGGAGTCAGATAGGGCTGAGTGGGGTGCACCATTATAGATGGTAATACTGATTTTTAGAACTTAGTAGCAAATAATTTCCTTTATGTATGTGGTAGGTTTTTTTCCTTGTAGTCCTATAGATTCATAATATAAGATGTTACAGTAGAAATGTGCTTATTTCTTGAACTGTCCTGGAAAGCCAGGATTTCAAAGCAAATGGAATGAATCTGATGACTTGAGAGTTGTAGAAGTTCCCTGCTTGGGACCAAGGAGCTGCTCTCTCTCCATGTTTCAGGATAAAGAAAACCCCAGCCCAAAGGATTCCTGTATTTTGCACCATAAAACTCTTTTCTTTCTATAATTTCTTTAAAAATAATTTATTTTTCATAGGGTGTGTAAAACCTGAGTCACTAACATAATGGCAGAATAATTCAGTTTGGAAAGAAGGGCACCCTGGGATCAACAAACACCCAGATGTTTGGAGCCACGGGGACTTTTATTTTATTATATGTGTTTCTTAGGGTGGGTGTTAACTTTAGACCTGTAAAAACCCTTATCCAGCTTTAACCAAAGCTGAACGCATTAACAGTGTCACAGAGCAATAGAGTTCAGCACAGGCTACCAGACCTCCCCAAGAAGCTGGGTTTCTATTTGAACAATTATCCTCAGTGTCTTTGCTTGGATCCTTATCATTTTTTTATTTAGGGTTTTTTTTTTGCCAAAACATTCCTCCTTTCTTGTAACAGGAGATCAGATTTGGGGGCTGTAGAGGACATTTTGCTGCAGCGGATAAACCAGAATTCTTTCAAAGCTGTCAAACCTCCATGTGCTGACAGTGCTTGCAATTTATGCTTGTGGACATGACCCAGTGGCTGCCTGGTTTGGATGCGGTTGGAATTCCAGTTACACATTTGGATTTCAGTGTGAACACAGGCGATGATCGGGATCTAAGCTGGGACCTGAAGCTCTTCTTGTAATATTCTGGCTCTGCTCTATTTCAGGCTCTTTCCCAATCACTGAAAGATTTATACCTTTATCAATAAATTATCATGACTTTTACTACACTTACACCAGTGTCTTAAATTAATGCTAAACTCCATGTAGATGAGGCACGCTTCCTGCTTCGCGTGATTTATGATGATCCATCTGAAATGAGGAGCAAAATTAAATTTGCCGGCGAAGGCAGATCTTTAACATCAGGTCAGGCAAAAATTTTATTGCGACTCCACGGCTAAAGAGAGTTTCTAGGTTGTCTTTTTTTGTTCATGTTTTTGATAGACCTGTAGCACTTTAGGAAAAAAAGAAAGAAAAGAAAAAGAAAAAATATTAGAAATGTTCGTAGGTCTGAAATCTCTACCGTACTTTGTCATGATGGAAGTGATAGACAAGAGAATTGTAGCAGTTCCATGGTGCTGATGAGCTCTCAGCTTGAGGATTGTGTCCTCTTTGGGTGACCTGCCTTTGAGAAAGATGTGAAGAGTGCAGCTGAGAGCATCGGGAGTTACAAGAGCTCTTAAAAAATATAACCAGGGGGGAGAGGCTGAAGAAATAAGATGGTTTTAGCCTAAAAGTGAGATGGTTTACAGGAGATATAGTAAGCTTTCAAATAAGTCATAGGTTTGGTAGAGCATAAGGGAATGATCTAATCTCCCTGTCTGCGGGGAATGGCACAGTCATGTACACTGTTGTGGCAAAAAAATATTCAGGTAGACCTTCAGAAAAACTTCCTGACTGTAAAGGTGTTGAAGCATGGGCTGGAGATGGCTGGGGAAGCAATGGAGTCCTTGTCATGTGTGGTCTTAAGTATGCGCTGGGGTGGAGGGCGAGCAGCGATGGGCTCTGGGCATCCTTCCCAGGCTGGTTTTTCTGTGGCTGTGTGACAGAAAGCAAAAGGCAGCATATACACTGGCATCAACACTGCGTCTCCAAAAGGAGACTCCCATGTCTATCTGCCAAGACTGAGAAGTCACAGGGGGAAAAGCTAAGTTACAATTGCACGCGTCTGCAAGATGGCCCCGTTTCAAGGTCAGCTTTCAGCTCCATTGAAGTCACAGCTCATGCCATTATCTTCAGGAAGAGCAGCATTTATCTCAAAACCATCCTTGCTGTTCGCTGCAGATATTGAAAATGCCCAGGTGGACACTGCACCCTAAAACCTTGCGCCTCCTGTGTTGCTTGAACAAGTGGGACAAACGGTTGGTGAGTGTTTCATGTACCAACTGCTGTGGTCTTTGCTGCTCTAATGAGTTAGCTCAATCCTGAGGCCAAGATCAGAATCTGGAGGGACAAAGGGGCGTATCAGCTACACCACGTCGGGAGGAACACCTGGATTTGGCACAGGCTGCCAGCGAGTGTTGCTGGGGCTGTCTGGAAAAGTTTTCTCTGTCTGCTAAGCCTTATTCCATGGTTGAAGCTGGGCTGAAAGCTTCTTTGGAAGCACCAAGTGCAAATGGAAAGGAGGAGTCTTGAGCAGGAGAGTGATGTCCTGGGTCTTTGTGATTCCAGCAGATCTCTGTCCTGCTGTGTGCTGAAGCCACTGGGTAGAGGGTAGGACACTGTATGTCCAGAGATACAATGGAGACTTCTCGAGGCTGACTTCCCAGTTCAGAAGATGCTGGCGGGGTTTGTTTGTTTGTTTTGTTTGTTTTGAATGATGAAATGCAGTGCCTTTGATTCCTACCAGACTCATCAGACAGCTGGAGCCCACAGTCCATAGTCGAGCAGATAGTAAAGTTCCTATTCGATGTTTGGGTGGGGCCATGCAAATAATCCCTTAAGTACCCTGTTTGTTTTCTTGCTGTAAAGTGACACTTGTCTTTGAAGGAAAAAAACAAAACAAAGTCAAACAGAGAATAACTGAGAGCAAACAGTAGAAAACATTTCCTAACAATAAGGGCTGGAAGGCTCCGTGCTCCTTGGAAAAACAACCACGGGTGCTAGAGGCTGCATCTCAGCCACGTTAAAGAGCCACGGGAAAGACACTCTCAGACCTGGAAGAGGATGGGGGATGAAGAGTTTCCATCTCAGTTACAAAACTTCTCGACTCTAGTCCCCAGGGCCAGATTTAATATGTTCAGACCTGATACCGCCAGAGTTTAAAAGCCATTGTCAAATGTGTTTGTGGCTGAGTGGCAGAGGCTGGTGGCGGGATTCAGCTTTGGAGCTGAGGGCCAGCAGAAGGCAGCTCTTCGTGGTGGCCCCTGTGGCCAGGTGGGGCTGCTGGCCTGGGACCTCACCTTGCTGCCCTGGGACGAGTCCTGCTGGCCTGAGATGAGTCCTGCTGCCCAGGGATGAGTCTTACTGCCCTGGGACGAGTCCTGCTGGCCTGGGACAAGTCCGGCTGGCCTGGGATGAGTCCTGCTTTGGGGAAGTCACAGCCCAAATGGGCTTGACAGATGAGAGAGGCGCGGGGATAATGGCTCGGGTGACTGATGGGGCGAGCTGCGTGGTGGGTAGGGCAGTGGCCAGACACTGCTGGAGGAGCTGAAGGCTCCATTAGACTGAAACTGGAGCACTGTCCGGCATGCCCATTACTGGTGGAGCTCTGGGGCTTTCTGGATAAGGGCGAGCTGCTGTGCAGTGTAGTTTCAGAGCGGGCTATTTGCGCTGTGCTGGAGGAAAAAAGCAAACCAAAGCCTTGCGTTGAACAAAGAAGTTGATGAAAAGATCCGGGTGGGAATGTGCACATTGCCTGATATGATTTGGTGTCCCAAATGGCCTTAAACAGCCCATAGAATGTCTATGTTTAAAACAGATTCCTGCAAAGGAGACTTTTTACGATGCACTAATAGGCTCATTAGGCTTTCTTGAGCAAGGCACGCTTACAGCATCGTATGTTTTTTCCATTACAGGAATTACACGTGTTTTGTTGTGCTTTGGGTTTTGTTTTGTTTTCCACATAGACCTGCCCCGACAGTTCCCCCATTCAGGTTTATATTGGAGGTACCATCTCGAGCCAATGAATTTTATGAAATATGTTGCTGGCACTCACGGAGAGATGCATAAAGGAAATATTCTAATGACAGTTGGAAGGGCTTTGATCCCTTTCCAAGCCTGCACTCATGTCTTTGAAATGCGAGTTTGGCAGTGCTGGAAAGGCTGGGCTCTTTGGCTCTTTCTGGCACGAGCCCATGTGACAGACATTATGTCCTCTATCAGGGGACCCACGTAACCTTGAGAAGTGTAAGCAATGCTCGCAGATTGTGTTGGGTCAGATAGGCTGGGCTGATAACAAAGCAGCCGTAGCAGCGGGGGGGAGTCAGCCCAGTCCAACGCAATAACCCAAAACTATTTTGACCTGGTAACTTGTTGGGTCTGCTGCCTGCGGCTACATCGTTGGACATGAACTGCAAAAGTAGTTAATTTATGCCTCCTTGAGTGTAGGAATGTAGTGATGATGGATAGGGATGGGAGGTTATTAGAAACATGGGGAGGAAGGAGAGGATGGAATTCCAGCTCGGGTTTTTATCTCTTACACACACGCGCGCGCTGGTTCCTTTGCATACAAACTCTTGGCTGCCTGGTGTTTGTGCACAGCCCAGAGCCCTGCTTCCACACTCGCGCTCTGCTCCCGCACGCACAAGCAGGCACATGCTCACACGGAATGAAGGCTTTGACTGAGCCAAGTGCTCCAACATGTTCCTGTACTGGGGGCTGCTGACTGCTCTTGCAAAGGGGTTCTCAGAGACTTCCTCCCAAGCACGATCTGTTTGCACCCACTCTGGCGCAAAAAATCCTCATAGCGTTGTGTCCTTGCACTGTTTGATCATTGAGGTCCCTTCCAACCCGGTGCTCTGTGGTTCTGCTCACCCACAGACTTTTGTTGCCTCGCAGGGTCTTGGTCAGAGAAATACTGTCAAACCAAGTCCGAGTGACTTAGAGCAGTGAGTTTACGTGAGACGTGAGTTCAGCCCCAGTGATGCGCTGACATCACCGGCCAATTAGTCAAACCCTGTCTGCTCTGGCTGTTGTCTACAGTAATAATCCATGTGCAAAGCAGCACTAGATGCTGGAGCACGTTATATGCAAGCGAGGGAGCGATCGTGGCCGTGAGCTGGGGATATAAATGGGGATCGGAGTGTGTAAATAATAACCAGAGAGACAACTGAGAATAAAGAAATATTAGTTTAGATTATTTGAAACCCTAAGAGAAGAGCGAGGATCAAAACATTAATCTCAGGAGGGGAGTTTGATTAGAGTTACTCCTACAGGGATTTGCACAGACCCTAAAGCATCTGCATCCCGAGCCAACAGCCGTGGTCTCAGTGCAGACGGTGGCTTTTCCTTCCTGCTGTGATCCAAAACACACCAACCCTTTTCTGCTTGAGGTGCACAGTGCTACTGTTTTTGTCCTTTGCTCTCTTGCACAAAGTATCACATCACTCCCACGTTCTCTTACACTCTTTCCCGCTGTCTTTTCCTGATGCTGCCATACGAGCTGACATACACATCGTCCCCTTCGCGTGCACGCAGCCTCTTCTCACATATTCCCCTGATGCACCTACACTCCATTTGGAGATGTCTGTGACCTCTGATACGTAATTTCAAACTATTGCTTGTGGACACGTGTAAGGATGAGCCCACATTTGGAAAAGATGTTTTCGAAAGCACAAAGAAGATCCTGGAATTAGATTATGCACAGCCTCAGAACGCGGGGCAGATACACGCAGAACAAGCTCGGGGAGCTAAGGGGAAGATCTGTGTATTTTCCAAAGATGTGTTGGGAACAGCAGAGAGATGAGAAATTTGTAGGGGGTCACAGCGCTGACCTGTCCTTCAGGATGTCATCCGCATTTGATCAGAAGATAAACACTGTATGGAATGGAAACAGACCCTTCCACTGGTGTCCCCAAAGAGCACGTCTTCCTCCATGAGTCAGCGAGGGCCTGGGGACACCCAGCCATGAACTATTTTGGAGACAATGACTTCAGCAAGTGGCAGGGGAAGCTATTGTGGAAATTTGAATGTGTTTTCCATTGGGGAGTCCTCCAGGGAAGGACAGAAAGATCTTGGTGCTGAGCCAACTCCCCTATTTTTTCTTCACCCTTCTGGGAATGAAAGCCTTGCAAAGTATGCGAGGAACCCTACGTACTGAACGAGAGCGCGTTTGGTTTGTGAGGGCTACATGAGCCCTGTGCACACCCACGCGCAAACGGAAAGGGGGACTTTAGGAAGCTGGAATCAACCTGCTCAAGAGCATCGTGGTGTCCTTTTCTTGCAAGCTCCTCAGCCGTGTTTGACTCAGTGTGGTCTCTGTTTTTGTTGTTTCCACCTGCCAAGTGAAGATAGTACAACTTATCTGTGGTTTCAATCTTATATTAGCACAACGCTTCATTAGCAAAAGACAATGTGAGCTGGAAACCGTAGGAACCAGTGGGTTTACTCCTAGGCTTCACTTTCTCCAGCTTTTCTGTGAGTTTGAGTGTCACGGGGCCACTGAAAGCAGAGGGGTACCACCATCCACACTTGGGCAAGTAGCTCCTGTATTCCAGTGCTGACAATGTCTACTCCTTTAAAGGAGTGCAAAAAATGGCCATAGAGCTTAAGGGCTTGGCTTTGCTTGTATGCAAGCAGATGGCTCTGGAACCTCCAGACATCCCCAAAACTAAGAACAACGACAAGGGGGGATGACCGAAGGAGCCTTGGGAATTTACGTCATGGTAGATACCTCTTGCAAGGAGATCTCTTGGCACAAGGGAAATAGCAATTCCCAAACAACTGTCCTATGGCAGGATTAGACCCTGTGTATCTCAGGGCAAGTGACCGGTGCCGGTACTAAAGGAGTACGTTCAGGAGCTGGTGTTTACTGCTGCACTAGCCTGAGGATGTGAAACTTGTTACTGTGAAAGAAAATCCGAGGTAACAATAATAAACAGCTTAGAGGAAATGTGCAAGGTAACTGCTGATACCAAAAGATTTACAGACCATAATACCTGGTTAATTACATTCATAATAAATAGGTTCCTTATAGTTATCTTAGGAATGTGGACAGCTTTATGTATTTACCTTGGATTTTGTGGCCTTAGTTAATCAATGGCCTGAAGTCCTTAGATGAGATTCACTCTCTGAATGCAAAGTAATTGAAGTTTGGGAGTGGGTTATGAAAATACTTGAGGTGATTGATACGCAGGATATTATAAGATCTTCGCCTGGATTGCGGCACTTCTTCAATACTTTGTTGCTTTTTGTGTCACCTTGAGAAAAAAAAATGATGTTCTTTTTTCGACAGAGCATACTTAGATGTCAATGAACTGAAGAACATACTCAAACTGGATGGGTCCACACACCTCAACATCTTCTTTGCCAATTCCTCCGAGGAAGAGCTGGCTGGAGTGGCAACTTGGCCCTGGGACAAGGAAGCCTTGATGCATCTAGGTGAGTGATAAAGATGTTTCTTCTTTGTAAAGCATTCTTTGGAGGAGCTAAGAAGGAAAGACAAATATGCGTTAAGCTCTGTTCTGATTTCTTATCATTCCTCTAATATATAGTCAGGGGAAAAAAAAGTATTGCACGATTCCCAGATACTGGCTCACAACCAGGAAAATATTAGGTTATAAACCCAAAGCATATTATGGAATTTGTAGATGATGTCAAGCTGAAAGTATTTCACCTTTTAAGTGAAGCTACTTTACAGGGCATTCACTCCATGGGAGCACTTTGCAAAGAAGATTGGGGAGGGGATAGGTGGGGAGATGTTAAACAGAGGTGAATTTTTAACCTTAGCCTGTTACGTTCTGATCCTCAGCTCATTACTTAGTAAGTGTTCAATTAATTTTCCTCACAAACTGCCGTTAAAATTTGCTGTTATTTTTCTCTGCCAATGTGCAAAAGAGCAAACTGCTGCGAGATTGTATTTCTAATGTTCATTTGAGTGGAACTGGAAAGAGCTCACTACCCTGCCGACTGCCCTGCGTGTTTCATAACTAGGTTGCTGAGTATGGCTGCTGGAACCCAGGGATCCAGACAAAGCTCTGCAGCCTCCCAAATGACTCATTGCCCCGACACCTGCAGTGCCCCTGGACCTGTGTTCCTTGCAGAATGTCAGATGAACCTCAAAAGGCTCAGAAGGCACCGGCTGAGTCTGTTTGTACTTCTCTTAACTACACAAACCTCCCTCAGGCTGCAAACCAGATCTGGTCACCTTAGAAGAGCAGAAATTCTCACAAGTTTTCCAGATAATTCTTCAGCTTGTACAGACCTTCCTAAGACGCAAGAGAAGTTTAGTTTCAGCCAAGTTCAGTCTTTGTGAGAGGCTGTTTCAGACAGTTCTTATATTACCCAACCCCACTTTGAGCAAAACAAAAAAGACATAGGAAACGTAAACCTAGATGAGAAGAGCAAAACACGGTGTTTATTATTCTAAAGCACATGATGAGAGCTGAACTACAGCTTGAACCATCAGTCAGGGGAGTGTTCCCACGTTCCAAAATACATTACCCCAAAACCTAGATGTAACCTCTCTTCATTGTCACCTGTCTCCAGAGTTGAGAGAGGCTCCACAGTCAGACCAAGCAGTAGGAGCTGGCTGCCCTACTTCAGTTAGCAAGCTTTTGATTGCAACATTGTGCTCTGCAGCTGCTCTGGAAGAATCATGAGCAAACTTCCCTTCCCAAGGACCAGCACACATCCAGTGTCCTGCTGAGCTGGGCTGGAAGTCAAGCCACTTCTACTCTGCCTTGCCTCCAGCCCCCTCTTTATGGGCTCCTGCTGGGAGCACCCAAACCGGAAGATGCTATAAACTCCTGCCATGGAGCATTCCCCATGACAACATCTTCTGGCCAAACCGGAGATAGGTATTAACCCCAGCTTCAACCAGCACCCACGCTGTTGGGATTTCTATCTCCTTGTAGTACCACAACTCCAGTAGCCCCACAGTAGCTCTGTTTGCTTCTGATTGTGTAACAGTATGGGTTGCTGATGGGAAACATTAGCCCTGATGCTGTGCCTGGAGTGAAATAAGGCTGCAATATAACCAATCCTTCCCTAAATGAGTATTTTCACAGCTTCCCTCGGTGTTGCCATGGGAGGGAGCAGAGAGCAAGGGGAGAGCTCCAAAGCGCCAAGAAGAACCTTCTGCAAGAGGGCTGGAGCTTGCCCAAAGCCTTGATGAGTTCTTCTGTCACTTCGTTAAGTTAATTGTCAACATCATGCCTAAGCAAAGTAATTTAAATTTAGCTCCTACAGTGTACTGACAGAATTCATTGACCAAAAAAAACCTCCCGAGAAAAAAAAAAATATTAGGCAACAGTTTAAACTTGATTTGCAGTGGGAAAAGTAAAAATAAATAAATAATGCTCATAATTTCCTGTCATAATAGTCCTCCCAGACCTGTGCTTGGTCTGTAAGAATTCATCTTTAATCTTTTTTACTCTCTTCTATAAATCCAATATGTACTTAATAAAAAAATATGAAATATGTCCTGTGGTGCAGATCTAAAGGCTGTGATAGAGATTGCCTGGGTGAGGGAGTTTATCTTTTCTGTAAAACTGCAATTGATTTAGATTCTTGACAGCTGTGAAAAATATAAATTTTCAACAAAGGCAAAAAGAAAATTTCCCTCCCCAGCTGCCTTCGGGCTGCCCGATGCCAGAACCATTTACTCAGCCTCTATTCTGAAGGCACGTCCTGCTGAGGAATTTTGTGAATACTCCTGCCATCGGAAAACACACTCTGGAATTATCTTTGGGAAACAGACCCCCCCCAAAAAATGTACCCGAGTCCTCTCTAGGTGTAAATGGCTCCACCTGGGTAGAGACTAAGAAGCACCAGAGGAGACAGAGCATATGTTGTGTAAAGGGGAGAGAGGGATTCAGGGCACGCGGGGATTGCAGCGGCTGCGTACTGGTAGGTCTGTATACAATTAACTGTGAGGATGGAGAACTCGTGTCCGGAACAGTTCCGTGCTGTGAAAGGGATGTGTGGATGCTACATGGGGAACGGTAGGTCTGATGTTGCAGGGTGATTGATTTGATTCACTCTTTTTTGTCTGTATAGGTATTTTAGGTATTTTCAGTTCTCTTTTTTTTTTTTAATACTATGTATTTGTACATGGCCATGTGCCTCCTCTCCACCGTGCACGTATTCTCACACACGCCCAAGCACAAAGGGGCAGTCTTTTCTCTATTACTGTTGATACCTGTAGCCTTGCAGGGCAGCCCAAGTGGCCCTTCCTCTCTCCTCAGCACTGGGAACGTTTTAGCTGGAGCTACCTTGATGTGTGGACACTGAGCTTGAGGGAAAATGTGGGACAACCGAAAAAAATGAAGGAGAGCAACGGTGAGAGAGGGCTAGAAAAAGGATTGAGCTACACAGGAAGGTTGAACGGATTGCAGTTACTCAGGCTGAAGGAAGAGAGCCTAAAGTAGGGATGATGACAGTCTCATAAAAGCTGATGAAAGGGGAGGGGAGTCTTCTGCTCTTCATAGCCGTGTGAGGCAGGACTTGAAGTCATGAGCTTATATTGCCAAAAAATCAATTCAGATTAGATGGGAGGTAAATCCTTGCAGCTGTAAGGAAGCCGAGTCTGGAAATTGGTTGCTGGGTCAGTTGTGACATCAGGGGCCGTAAAGAGATGTTAGGCCAATATGTGTGAAGGATGTTGTAGACATACCTGGTCAAGTGTTGTTTGAGAGTGGAGTTTAGATGACTTCTTAAGATCTTCTTAGCCTGTAATTTCCTCTAATTCCATGATTATTGCAACCAAGTCTCCAGGCAGATGAGAGGAAGGTGTCTGTGGTTCATCAGAACCTGGTGATCTCATCTTCCCTGCTCTCCAGTCACTGATAAAGTTCCTCCTGCCAAAACCTTTTTTCTCCTCATTGTCACTAAATTATTAGTGTACCACATCCAAGATTTATTTTCCCACTATAACTTTTACGAAGCAGTCTCCTGTTCTCGTGATAGGCAGTAGACACAAACAGCTTTAAATAAAAGGGTTGGAAAAGTTGAGGTCAACAAGCTAACTAAAGAAAATATGAAGCATACCATAAATCCAGAAGTACATCTAGCTGAGCTAAAAATACAATTCTTATGATTCATTCAATATACTGTAAAGCCTCACTAATTTACCATTTGCTTATCTGTGTCTCATAATTCAGACAACACAGAAAAATCGCCATTGGTTTTCTTTGAGCACGTTTAACAGCCATGTGGTTCTTTTAGAATTATCACATTCCGGGGTTTCATGTGTTTTGACACATTAGGCTTTTGCATATTCATTAGTGGATGGTGCAGTTTGGATCAAACCAGACTTGTCTGAGGATATGAACAGAGCGTGTTTCTGATGGGTTCTTCAAAGCCTCTGGATGATCAGAGCACACCCTGCAAAAACTCTTCCAGCCCTGGGTGGGTGTATTCTGTTTTCTTTGTCCAGCTCTTAGTTGGTGCAACCTACCATAATTTTTAGGGTGTTTCAGAAGTTCATAGGCTTCTATTCTATCCTTACCCTGTGGAGTAATAGACAAAGAGCGCTCCACGAATGTTCTCTTGGGTTCGTGGTATCGAATATGTTGACTACACTTTATCTGGACAGAGTTGTTCTTTTTAAGCACGTTATTTAAAATTGGATAGTGTGTAGTAGTTATGTGTATAATTTTTCTTTAAGTGAACAAACCAACCACATTGAGCATATTCAGTTGAAAGACTGATTGTCACTGTGTTTTGGTTTAGGAACTTTTGGGTTTTGTCCCAAGATTCCTCATCCTTACAACCCCAGATTAAGGGTGAGATTAAACCTCTCTGTTCAGTGTCTCTGAGCCAGCAATGATCTTGATTGTGCAAAAAGCAGCCTGTGCTTTAGGGAATCTGATGAACTGCCAGTGGATCTGCCCTTAGGATTGTCCTCCTCCCCCTTTCCCTTGCTGTACTGAGGAAGACCAGGCAAATATAGAAGCTGTTCTCTTTTCCCCTTGCAGGTGGCATTGTGCTGAATCCCTCCTTCTATGGAATCCCTGGCCACACACACACAATGATCCACGAAATCGGGCACAGCCTGGGGCTCTATCACGTCTTCCGAGGAATCTCAGAGATCCTCTCCTGCAGCGACCCGTGCATGGAAACGGAGCCCTCCTTCGAGACTGGGGACCTCTGCAGTGACACCAACCCTGCTCCTAAACACAAGCTGTGTGGGGATCCTGGACCTGGCAATG
>WEIS01101541.1:0-16113 GCA_013389965.1 Todus mexicanus
GGGGTTGGTGGATTTATCTTATTTATTTTTTTTCCAGCTTATTTCCTTGTTGTCAATACAGTGTGACTAGGCAAAAAACCCCACCAGTCCAGAACATGTTACTAAAGAAAGCAACTTCAATGCATAGAAATGTAAAGAAAGACTAATCCTGAACCTATTTGGGATGGGTCATTGGATCATTTGGGCATTAAAACAGAAGATAACTCAAAAGAACTGTGATAACAGGCATTAGTTGACTGGTCACTTGGGAGGAATATAGGAACATTGTCAGAATATGTAGCTGTTTATCCTGGAGAAAATTGAGAGGAGATCTTATCAATGCTCACAAATACCTAAAGGGCAGGTGTCAAGAGGACGGGCCAGACTCTTTTCAGTGGTGTCCAGTAATAGGACAAGGGGCAATGGACACAAACAGGAATACAAGAAGTTCCGTCTGAACATAAGGAAAAACTCCTTTACTATGAGAGTGACGGAGGCCTGGAACAGGCTGCCCAGAGATGTTATGGAGTCTGTTTCTCTGGAGATATTAAAAACCTGCCTGAGTGTGGTCCTGGGCGACTTGCTCTAGGTGAACTTTCTTTAGCAGGGGGGTTGAACTAGGCGATTTCCAAAGGTCCTTTCCAACCCCTATCATTCTGTGATTTTGTGTTTCTGTGATTTTTACAACAGTCAGTTAATGTATACTACCCGGTACAACTTGCTATCTTTTTTATCAATTAAAATACTCATGTCAGAAAAAAAGGAAACCCAAGAAACAGTGTGGAAGATTCTCACACTTCATCTCATTCAGCACCTCAGAAGAAGATATACTTCTACCAGTATGCCCAGGGAAAACAGAATTTCCAACTTCAGATGAATTATTCCTTATCCAAATTTGCACTTGGTCTTTCTTTCCTGCTCCTTAACATGCTTTTCTTTTGCTTTTTTTTTTCATGAACAACTGTCTGTCAGCCCAGTATTGCACTGAACAAGTTAGCTGTTTCCAGCAAAGACAGAGGGAAACAAGAAAACTTTCCTTCTTGGAAAAGTTATTTAAAGAAAGGCCCGTCTCACCGGCATAAATCAACAAAAAGCAAGTGTATTCATTTAGCCATCCAGAAAGTCCTAATATGTCATCATGTCATGTATAGAATTCAGCTGCTTTAATAGCGTTATCCTTTTCTCTTTTTAGAAAGGAATTCATTTCAGTGAGCTTGTAAAGTACAATATACTGTATTAGAGGTTTCATTATTCACAGGGACCAAAAGAAAAAAGAAAGATCTTTCCACACATGATTAATACCTCAGCTGAATACCATGTGCTGGATGTGGGCCATCCATCAGCAATTTAACATCTGTAATCTGGCCATGGTGAGTCATTGTTAACATCATGAACAAATCATGGATGCTCTGTGGTCTTAACATGGTTTATGGGCCTTGTATGAATAGAATGTGTGTTCAGCCTGAGGATGAAATGGGGATGGTCTAAATTAGAGGCAAAGGAAGTTATGAAAAGGACCTTGCCATTTATTTATTTATTAAGTCGATGTATCTGAGAACTGTTTGCGAAAGTTTGGCTTCCAGCCCTTCCCTAACAAGGAAAGGTTAGAGGATGGGAACCAGTGGGATTTCACAGAAAATCAGCAATAAAGAATAATAAAACAAAGGAAGGTGATCAATTCCAACACACAGGCACATGCTTTAACCTGTCAAGGCATGCAGAGTATTTGATGGTAAGTCTGGTTTTATTTAGTCCCATCTATCTCCGTGAGCTGCAGGTACCTCCACACTAGTATGGTGGGCAGGTTTTGGACTTGCCCCCCACTGGTATGTCCCTCCCTGAGAACAGACGATGTTTTTGCACTGTGCTTGCTCAGTGAGGTGGCTCTGCCAGCTTTAACCTGAACAGGGACTTAATAAGTGATTGAGAGGCTGCCCAGGGAATAACCTGACAATAGTCATCTCCTGCTTAGGCTGATGTTCATCTCTACCTGTGCTTGTTAATTTGCCAGCAGGGAAACCACTCCCCTATCTAGACAAATTTCTCTGTGACATGATCCCTTTGTTCTCGGCATGCTGACAGCAAGCAGCATGTCTCCTTGATGACGTGGGTCCTGCCCTTACCCTTGCCTTCTGCCCCAGTCCCAGACACTTGCAGAGATGCTCATGCTGGCAGTCTCCTGGTTTGTGCCTTTGAAGACCCCAGGACAATGTGTTGATGGAGAGCTCTCACCCCTGGAATACTCTGCCTTCCTGGGTCTGATAGGGGCAGGATTTTTTGACCATCAAGTGGCATTATAGAGTTCGGCTAGTCATTCAGTCATTTTCTGAAGAAAAAGATGAATCTGGATTGGGAGAATCATATTCTCTCTTTGGTGGCTTGGGGAGTGTTACTGTGGCTGCTGCCAGCTTGGATATATTTTGTAATACAGGGTTAAAGATACTGATTGCTCCTGCAGCTTGATTACATGAGAGTTGCTTTGGCAATGCAAATAAACAAATAAATTGGGATGTCTGAAGCTGTTTGGGGCTGCAGAACTATATAATTCACAATTTTCAGTAACTTCTGCACTTATGAATAAATCTGATCCAATCTAGATGCCTGCTACAGTTTTGTCTCTCCTTTACAGAAAAACATTACAATAGCTCCATCAGGGTAAACCAGTCAGGATCACTTTCTAAAAGTTTAGTTGAATGGCAGGTTCTTGAGGGGAACATGAATAACTTTTGTAAATTGCCTTCAAAAGTAGCACAGGATCTTTCAGTCAATGTTAAAAGAACTGTTTACTGTTGCATATGGCAGTCATTATTTGGAATAATAAACGCACTGAGAATCTGAACATGCATGGGCCAACAGATGGGTCATCTTGCTTAGCAATTTAAGCAAGTAATTTATTTCAATCACTACGACAAAACACATGAAGATTACTTACACCCTTCCAAGATACAGGCAACAAAGTGCCACAGCTTTCACAATCTTGTAGCCATTATGGAAATGTACACCTGCTCTTTGGAATTTGGGACCAGTTTTGCTTGCTTGCAGTAATTAGTTTCATATTTCTTACTAAAAATAACAGTTTTCTGATTAAATTCAAGAGAAGATAAGAAATTAATAACTATAAAGCTATATTGCAATGCAAGGTCACCTGTACTTGCGCAGTGCTATACAAAAGCTGAGCCTTAAGCAACAAAACCTGAGAAGTATTTATGTTATTTTTATTAAAAACTATGTATCTTGTCTTCCTCTGAAGTGATTAGAGCTTTATCAGCCAGGAACAATGTGCAAATATATATTTCAGTCATCTCTGGTAGCAACAAAACAGAATTTCCTACCTTATGGTTTGCCAACTGCATTAGCTATTGAGGTCTACTGTTCATCCTCTTTGAAAGTAGATGTTCAGCTCCAAAAAGCCACTGAAGTAACGACTCTGAGAATTTAAAATTTGACATCATTCCAGGCAGTATGGACAGCACAAGGACCTTGATACCATTGCACGAATGTGTTTCTATTCTGATTTAGGGCTATCATTAACTTGGTGATTCCAAGTTCACGGAGTGTCTCAAAGTACCTGCTGTGACTGATGGGAGGGTGCAGCTCATCTTACCAGTGAGGATGACTTGAGTAATATTTGCTTACAAGTTCAATATGAAAATTTACTGTGAGCTATCCCGGAGCTCTCGTTGAGGAATGCAGCATTGCAATTAGAAAACCAAGAGTTAACCGAAGCTGTGGTTCCTTCAGGTGGGACAGTCCTGTTTAAGTGGCTAAGTTTTGCTGTCATGCATGAATTCTGCAAGAGAAACAGAGCTGCTTGTGGCAGAAACTGGCTTGGCAAAAATATCTGTTCTGCAGGTCTTCATGGTGTTAGCACACCTGATGGTTTGCATTTGTGAAACAATGCAACTGGAGGGGGTTGTGAAACACTTTGCGTGGTTTTAGGACTCAGTGCAGGAGCTTCTGCACATTACTTCCACAAAAGTTTCCTGCAGGTCTCTTCAATGTGTGTCACAGTGCACCTGAAGCTTTTTGATGGCAATATTGTGTGGTTGCACTGCTCTGGGTCACATTCAGCCCAGTGACCAACCAAGTGAGAAAAGTCAATTGGTTCTTCAAGAGGCTGATGGGCTGTAGTGGGAGCTGAGGCAGTGAGCATGGTGTGCCCCTGTGCGATGGCAGAGCTGCTGTATGTCTCTCTGTGAGCCTTCTTAATCGGTGGTAAATGCAGTCAGATACATTTATTTAAACTGAAGTTCATTTAAAACTTCTCTTAGCTGACAAGAAGCTCATTAAATCTATGTAACTTGATTGTATGCCTGAGTTTTAAGAAATAGCAAGCTTTTGTACATAGCGTGTTTACCTAAACCTCTGCAGTGTGATCAATGTTGTCATATAAAATTTAGATACTGATGTTTCATTATGAGCCATAAAAGTTGAATGAATTATTAAAATGAATTATAAACTTGCAATATTTACTCATTAGCCAATGTCCTGTGTGAACAGAAATAAAACTTTTCACCAATATATTGCCCTAGGGATTAAAAAATTGTGAGCAAGTTGTGAAAAGAAGATCCTTCCTCTGTTGAGAAATCTGTGGCTGGTTTTCAGAAAAGCTTATGGAATGCTAAATGGCCTTATGAAGCAGTAAGTACCCACCAATGGCTGAGAGGGTGAAAAATTTTAGGCGTTAGAAAAACAAAATAACAAGGCATGTCCCAATGCATTCTCATCTCAAGGACTGCTTATTAGAATAAGAAGTTGCTACCAAGCTTTTAAAAGTAAAAATATTTTGCTTTGACATACAAAAATTGTTTCATCAAGAATGATTTGAAAAAGCTTGGAGACAGCCTTCCCCCCGCCCCAAACCAGAATGAATTGCATTGGTTTTCTTTCACCAGGAATGATGAAACATGATTGGGTTTGGATCTGAAACCAATATTCTCTGAAATTCTACTGCTTTTTTCCCTTCTCTGCTAGTACCCACAGCACACCTGAGCCTTTAACCAGGCTCCTGACCTCTGCTTTCCGCTTTGTGCCCTCAACCCAACTGTGTTTCTTGGGCAAAAGTCACCAGGTACGGAGAACAGTGGGGACCAGCACTAGACTGTGCAACCTGACCAAGCTCCTTCAAAACTGAAATGGAAAGTACTATAGGGACCCAGTTGATTTTGGATGCATTAGTGGTTTAGCCCTACTTTCCCTTTTATCTCTATTACTTCTGCAATGTCTCTATATCTTCTAAACTCTTTGGTTACAACACACACTGCATTGCCCTGCCAGTCGCCTTTGGAGCCTGCTAATGTCTTCAGTCTGTTTGGAAAGCAGTCTTAATGAATTTAGAAAAGAAAAAATTCCAGATGTTTAGCAAACTATCAAAAATACACTGTTCTTTCTTTCTGTAAGAAACTTTTCACAACTTTGTAAAAACCTATTTTCTTAGGAAACAGATTATATGTTGGCCAGGGGTGTGAAACCATATGCCAGTTCAGGAGGGAGCTAAAAAAATCCCAGTCTCCAAGTGTCGCAACATGCTTTCTAATCCTCTATAAATAAATAAATAAATAATTGATAGCTAAGAAGAAAATTTGAAGAAAGTATATTAAGAAAAGATAAAAACAAACCAGAATTCCAAATATAGTATCAAACATATTGACACAGATTTTTAGTTAACTTTTTTTTTTTTTGCTAGATAGAAAACCAGCCAATTCAGAAACTACAGGGGTTTTTTTTCAAACTTACACTGAGGGAGTCTTTACAGGGAACAAATGAACTGGGCTTCATTTATCCAAGTGCTGAGCATGAATCCCATTAAGGGACCAAACCTCAGCATTACAGTAGTACATTTCCTGCGTCTTGTATTATAAATAATGAAAGGCTGGTAAATTGACAAAAAAGGTAAAAAATCTCTATATGAACATCTTGTTTTGTGTTGTGACAGACACAAAGTATTTCCTAGGAACAATGCCTGATATAGTATTTTCCATCAGCAAAGCTCAGAGTGATAGTGCCTTGTTTTACAGGTGGGGAAACAGATGCAGCAGTTTCCCAGAGAAGAGCTGCAATGGACAGGAAGATCCTTAGGTACAAGCCTTTGCTTTAGCTACAATCCACTACCAAATGGAGAGATGCTCCGAGACAGTGGTATAACAGTAGGGAAATCTGCAACCTATGTCTGACACATTTTAATTTGCTTCCAGATCACAGATTTTATTTAATTTTTTTCTCCCTCCTCTAACTGTTCCGCAATTGCAAGCTTTATGCTGCCTCAAACAACACCTGTTTTCTGTGCTTTTCCAGGGGCGTGAAAGACTTGTGTGTCTGGTGGGGGAGCCTCTCCATAATGTGCTGGCTGCTTTGGGTTGGAGGTGCACTCCTGGAAAGCTGAAGGCAAAATGACGTTGCATCGAAAATTGCTGGGTACCATATTGCAAACACTGCCTGCCCGGCCAGGCTCCCTCCTGTCCTTGCACATTCTGCAAGGCAAGAGGCTGATGGATTTGCCAGGGGCCAAATTCCTTGGTACATGTTGTTCTGCCATGTTACGGTGATCAAAGTCACCTGCTGTATTTGAAGATCTTAGAAGTAAAGACTTATTGACCTATATGAGATGATTGTCACTGACAAAGGGCTGGTAGTCACTGATCTTATTTTTCTAAGTTAAATAACAAGTTTTGTACAGTTTTTCTTATTAAGCCAAAGCATGACTGCTATGTCTTTTTAGATCTATATTTCAATACATTTTTGTCATGATTGTGAGTTCCTGTGTCCTTCCATTGGAGTGAGCAGCAGTAGGTAGTTAAACAAATGCAGGACTATGTTAAACTTACAAATCTGTGTACTGAAAGAATTAACGGTGCAGTCAGATCCGCTCACCACTGCTTAGATAACAAACAGTAATGAGCTCTTCAACTTCAGAGTAGAAATGCAGGTCATCCTTTGGAAACTAAACATCAGGGAAACCTTCAGAGAGTTTTGCTGATGGTGTCATCCACTGTCTGTACTGCCTTGCTCACCTCTACCCTCCTGTCTCTGTTCATGTACATGATGAAATGCACTGCAGGTGTAGAGCCAGGAGGGATTTTTATTTTATTCCCTGTTGTCAAATCCCCCCAAGGGCTGTTTATCCCCTTTGTGGACTTCCCTCAGGCCAGGGCACTGAAGGGGCAAAGTCAATGGAGCAGTGAGCCACACTGAAGAGGCATCTGTCAGCAGAGCTCGTTCACATTGGCAGTGAAGACCTATGAGCATCTGCATCCTGTCCTCCATGCAAGCTTCCCTGCAAGCTTCAGAGGTAAGTTACGTGTACAGCAGACAAGATCCATTCTTTGACCTATCTGCAGGATGAAGTTGTTGATGGAAACCTTTTGCTCTTCATACAATAACTGCTACTCATAGACAAGAGGCTAGAGACTGCTTCTGCATAAACACCTTCCACTGCTCTTGCAAGCTCCTACAAGAAGGCTTATTAATAAAACTTAGAGGGATATTGCACTTCATGTGGATACAAGCATCAGGTGTACTCAGGTGAGGGAGAAGGCAACACCGCAGCGAAACATTGGGAAGTAAAAGGTGATAAGACTTGATATGGAAAGCTGGGCATTTTATTAGATGCATTAGGGTGAAAGAGCAGACAAAGAAGAAGGTAGAGCTGATTGATGTAGGGTCAGAAAATGGTTCTCCAAAGCCAGATATGCTAGCTACCCCTTAACTCAATATGAACATGGTTCTTTTTCTTACCTTTCACAGATGGCTGTCATATAAGTGTCTGTTCCTTGCATTAACTCTCAGCCAAGAACTGTGGTGTGTTTTTGTGTAATTATTCTTTCTGGAAGTTATCCTATTCTGTCCCTTGGACTTCGGTAGATGCATGTTCAAGCTGTGGTACATAATTTCTAAGGTGATGATACTTTCTTTTTTTTTCCTTTTTATTTTCATAGACCATCCCAGGAATGACTCAGGAATTTCTTTTAGGACACCTGATACACCCCTGTTTTTAGTTTCAGTCATGAAACATTAGCTTTCAATATTTGTTCAAGACGTGTAGTTTTATAAAGCAGAGTGGTGTCCTGTGGTTACCAGGAATAAATAGATCAGTGAAGTGAGAAATAACTATGATAAACACAATGGAAAGAAGAAGAAAAAGGATGCAAGGCTATAAAAAACAGTTAAGCTGTTTATGTACTCAAGGTGATCATTAGCAACATTTAGTTAAAGTTTCATGACAAGCTCATTCATATTGCTAAGTTTCTGGTAAAATTTCTTCACTCTGAGGAATACGCAAAGTCATTTTTCAGCTACACGCTGACATATAAACCAGCAAACAGGTTCTTTCATGAGTTTTTTAAAATTAATCATTTATATGACAATTTTGTGATTCTGGAAATGCCATTGCCAAATATCTTGATGTTTTAATTTGGAGTAGAACAACAAAAAGACAAATTCTGTGGTTTTACACTCGAAAAGATGAGGTATTTCACAAGAAGACCAGCCTCAAAATTGCTAACAAATTTTCCAATAGCTAACAGATGGCACAGATTGTTGTACAAGATAAACCTATGGATTTGGGTCCTACCACAGCTGGACCTAAATTAACTTTCTTTTCTCAAAAGAAATCTGCAATTTAAGCTGAATCATGGGAAGGAATGCTATAATTTTTCTGACCACCAAAACCACTTGGTTTCTTGTTGCGCAATTCTAGTGAACAGAAAGATTTTGATATAAATAATTTCCAATATTCCAGATGTTAATAATACTTCTCTTCAACATGGTTACAAGTGAGTGTGCGAGGATTCAATGATAGATTTCTTTCTAGAGAATCTGGGGTTACTTTTCAAGCTGTACTGGGGAGGATCTTCTAGGAACCTGTGACCTGATGGTAGAAAACAGAGCATGTGTCTCTTCATCTTATTTATTTTAAGAGACTATCTACGTTACCTGAAGATAGAAATGCAACTGGCTGCTTATTGTGATAATCCCTAGCAAGTGGAGTTATGTCATAAAAAATAGATGCCATTTTTTTCCTTCATAAATAGTTGAAAAACAATCAAGGTTCACTGCTGGAGAAAAAAGTAGAATTTGAAACAGAAGCTTTTGATGGCCCGGATTGCCAACCTATATGGATCTAGTTGCTCTTGAAAGGTTATGGGAATCTTGCTGTTGCATACAGATGAAACCAGACTCATACTCTTTTTATTTTTGTCATTATGTGCTTGGTAAAAATCTCTGTCCCTATTTTCAGAGCTGCTAAGATGACCAACAGGAGTATGTAAGTTTTTATGAAACTCAGGTAGATTCAGAATAATGGATAGACATTTGTAAGATGCTAATTCAAACTGTGATCTTCTACAGGTATGAAGAAACAAGTGGTATGCAAGTTTAGGGATGAAAATACTTATGGACAGATCAACAAATCTCTCCCTATCTTATCTTACTACAATAGTTTAGTAGGCAAAACCCGGCATGTTATAGTTTTTCTTTCCAGGGTCTTAGGCAATCGCCTCCTTCCTTCGCTCTCTGCAAGAATCTTTAAATAAGCCCCAGTCATTTATTTTTCCATAGATATAAAATAATATAGCATTTACAAAGCTATAGGTCATTATTAAAATATTCTTGCAATTCTGAAGAATTTTCTATTTTTACTCAGGGTTGTTTTTAGAAGCTGGCAGAAATTATTCAATATTGTTTTAGGGTATTCTGTAAGACTTAAACTATTTTCCACAACATCCTCTTGAGCACTGAAGTGTTCCCTTTACACCTATTTCTAGATCACTGGTGGACTGTGACCCCGTTAGGCAGTAATGAGGTGTGACTGGATCGCTATTTCCTGTCCTAGGCATTTTTAAATGAAGATTCAGCAACTGGTTGATTTAAATACAAAACATAGAAAGTCTGCCATTTATTTTCGGCTTTTAACCAAGGGCTGCTTGTTTTGATATTTCTAAAAATAAGTTTTTCTGTCAGAATTATTGATTGCTCCTGTGTGAACAGTATAAAAATTTCTCATGTAGATGCACTCAAACTTTAAACAGAATTTGGTTCAGTTGCACTTATATTCTTTTGGCATTTGTTTTCTACCAACCACATTTTACTCTCCACATAACTGATGGCAAGTGAATTGAGTTCACATACTCAACCATTTGCATCGGAAGTGATAGATTTTATAGGGGACAAGACATCCATAGATCAGGTTTCTTCAAGCCATTTAACAGCACGCCGGCACAGAGGCAATTAAATAAAACATACACAGATCTGACTACATTCTTCTAAGCTAGGAACCAGACACACAAGTGATTATGCAATGCCAGCCACAAAGGTGCTGACAAAAATTGCAATCAACATTACATGTTCTATCAAGCACATTTTATATGGGATCAAACACTGTTAGTTAACAAGAAAAGGAGTAGCAAGGGCATACATAGTAAGGGAAGGGATACATTTATACTCTGTTCCCAGCTAATAAATTTTATAGTAGCTTTAATATTTTTAGGTATGTTGCTGAAGGGAAGTGTTATGAGACCAAAAAAGAAAGATTTAAAATGTTCTAAAATGCTATAATCCTGTTTATTGGAACTATTTCAGCACATTGCTTTCTGTGAAGTAATCAGGCTCACAGTTATGCTTCCTCGTAATGTGAATTAAACTCATCTATCTAATCAAGGAAAAGAAGTGTTAAATTAGGACTAGGAATGGTTAATCTATACAGTTCACATTCTACAAATAATTTAGTAAAATATTTCTCTATTTGTCACAAACTGTACTTGAATTGAAAATGAAAATCAAGCAAACTTTATTAACCCTGATGTTGAGTTAAAAACCTGACAAGGTTCCTTCAGAAATACAGGTTAAATTCAGCAGAGGCATTATTCCTCGTTTGTATAAAGACTTACCTGGCAAATACTGAGATGGATGTTTTTACTATTTTAGCTCTCTAGTTATTAAAAGAGTCTAATGCCATTATGATTTGCACATAAACATTTTATTTCAGGAATATCTCTGCCTGCACCTTAATGCCAAGCATGTTGTAGCGTTAGCTCTGTTACAGGTACTTGACTAGTCATTTCACTTCTTATTCATTGTGCGTTCTACTGTTGGGGTACAAACAGTGGTAATAAATATCTTCATCTCAAACTAACTACAGTTTTCAATTTAAGTTAAAAATGAACTTCTGAAGTTCTTCCGTTGATCTTTGTTTTCTGTAAAGCTATTTTTGAGCAAAATCTAAATTTGGATCCTTTTAAATTGTCCTTTGCAAGCTAGCTGGAGCACATATTTAAATTAGAAAAATAACTATTGTTTTTTCTGGGGCTTGTTGAGTCCAGACATATGTTTCATTTTTACAGGTATTGCATTCCTTGTCTTTTTGTGAATGGCTGGACCTACTGACCTATTGCCTTTTTAAAAAATTAATCTCATGTATTCCTCAGGTTTTGGAAATACAGAAGCCTGGGTTGCAAAGCCAGGGCTTTTTTATACACAACAGTTAGTTCTTGGATCTGATGAGCTATAAAAGACCTCTTCTGAGATCTGTATTACTGGGAGATTAATTAGCTGTGGTCCAAGTAGGACTCTTATAATTGTGCCATGATGCTCTCCAAAAATATTACATCTTTATATGGAATATAAATAATGTAATTTTATTTGTCCTTACTTATTTTTTATTTTTATTTTTTATGATTTGGTCTTCCCAGGATGTCCATGTGATCAGAGACATATAAGTAAATAGTTTAGATACCTATGCCTGCTCTTCCTGCTTTTGTAGCATTTCAAATACAAAATAGGTGTGTGTACATCTGTACATCATATGTGTGCGTACCAATATACTGAAAGAATATTAAAGTTGCAAATTCAATCACTCTGAAGTTGGGAAGTGTTTGAAAGAAGTGCGTTTTTGTAATGGCTTTCACAGGTATTTGCTGAAGCAGAGGAATGCAGCAGCAGACTCCTTGGATCCATTTCAACTTCAATGGGAGCTGGCTTCATCCACCCATTCCCTCCTGACAGGATGCACCGACACTCCTCTCCAGGTCTCTGTGCCTTGTTTTGTTTCATCTCTCTTGACCCCTTACTCTCTGCTTTTGAGGTGCCCATGCCAGGCTCAGTGCCTGCCATGGCCCTGGCTGCCGCTCTGCCAGCCACTGCCAATGCTCAGTCCCACCACCCTCAATGGGACCAGTCCATCTCTGCTCACCCTTTCTGGCTGGCTCTGGAGGGGACATCCAGCTCCAGCTGAGCTGAAAAGATGCACCAGGCTTAGCAAGGACATGTGCTTTTTGCATCTTTTGCAATGATCACCAGCTCTCTCCTGAGCAGACGTGATTGAAGGCTCACAATGTAACAATTTTGCAGAATTTTTCACAGGACATTCAGAAGGCACATCTTGAGAGCAAGAACAGACCTAATATGCTTGAGTCTCCTGCTCCAAAGTTACGTGGACAATACCCTCTCATAGAAAGGATTTTTGGAAGCTTTTAATGTTCTGGTGCAAGCTTTTTTCAATGGCTTTATTTGAAGAGTGGCAGAACTGTTATGGATAAAATTTACGTGTAAACATAAATCTGAATGTGAACCTGGCACAGAGAATTTTAGTTTAATTGGTTATAGTGTGTTGAGCATTTAAGTCATTGAAAATGAGGTTTTCTAGAAGGAATTAGTAGATGGTCTTAACAATGGGCTTTCTCTCCTATAACAAATATCAGAACAGATTTGTACCATCTTGAGAAATTCTTCAGCGGTTTAAGTGTTGTCAGTTGAGCAAAGATCACCAATAGTCAATTACAAACAGAAGTGTCTCGGAATTAAAAATAATCCTATATGTTTTACATTCTCCTTGAGTGAACACCTGCAGTCAAACTCAAGCTAGATATGGATGTAGGATTTGAGTAACAAAAAACCCTCAACACTGAAACCAGCCTGGGAGGTGGGGGTAAAACATTTTCCAGGTCTTAGAGATAAAATGAACCTTCAGAAAGCAACACTTTAAACAACAACCTAGAGGAGAATGCATGTATTAAAACACCCAGCTACAGGGAAGAGGATGTTTCAGTAGTAACAAAAAGTATAAAAAGATGTTAAAGTTGTATTGATGTGAAGAGGCTAAGCATAATATACATAGATTAATGAAAATATGTGTATCTGCTATTTTATATTTATAGATCTTTAGTCATCTTGAGCCCAGCATTCCTGAGGCTTCAATTTGTAACTGTGTAAAGTTTATCATTCCAGTGTGAGCTTTGGTAGCAGTATTTTTCCAAGCTTTATTTGGTTAGGTGTATGAGCAGATTATCCTGTGGATTTGTCAAGATTTATGACGGCAGCATTTTATGTGTTTTCTTTGACAAAGCCAATAGTACAGGCAGGTACTAGAAATAAACCAGTTTTTGCATCTTAGTAGGCATGCGTTGAAAAGTTTGGTTCATCAGCCTACACAGAGTTTGCTCATATCTTACTGTTCATTGACTCTGACAGTTTGTATATTTACTAGGTGGCTCGTAGTGCCCCAGTTCCCATGGATTTCAGGCAGCGGAGCTCTGCAGGTTTTACTTAGCTTTTACAGTTATTACTTGCCAAATTCAGACCGGCCCCTTCTTGCCCTTCATGAGAGGAAAACAACTGTAAGAAGTTATTATCTATTTCAGTGGGCCCCTCAGCCTCCAAGCATACATCTGTCTTGGCAGATTCTGCTCTAGTACTGCAAAGAGTCTACCTAGAGATGGGCCTGGTGGAAAAGTGGGGTGTAGGTAACCAACTCCAGTTCAGCCAGTGGATGCTGGGAACAGAGAGGCTGCAGTGGGGCAGTATGAATTTCAGCTTTCAAAGGATGTCAGGGAAGAGGTTGCTTTTTGATTTGTCTCCCTATGATTTAAAGGCATGTACTATGCAGGTTAAATCACCAAAAGGATGGCAACAATTTTCTTCTCAGCAAAACCATAAATTTTAGTGTACAGCCTCAATTCTTTTCCTGTTCCCTGAAATAAATATTCTGGTCGTGAAGGCAAAGCAAAATGCAGTCTGGAGGCTGTGCTAGGATAGAAATCAACAATGCTCTCACTCTCTCAAACACTCCTACTCCTTCTAGCCTGCTGACAGCTGATGGGCAAGTTTTCCCTTGGCAGATTTTCTGATGCTGGAGTTTCCATCCCCACCTGCCCATTATGTTTCTTAGTGAAAAAAGGGAATAATGCATTCTACTGCCTCTGGGGAAAGCTAGTACACAAAGTTGCGGACTCCGTCTCCCATGAGGCCTGCCTATAAGACCTGGGTGACGCTTTCTTACATGAGGTTTAAGGTCTTGGATTCCCTCTGTCTTGAACTGGCAGCGAAGACACACATACAGACAGCTAAGATGAGAGGGTGAAGGTACCCATCCTTGGCAGTAATCTAGGATGTTTACTTAGAGGCATTTTTAAAGGTATTTCTTGCTTGTTTGCAGTGGTATGAAAACCAGTGCAACCAAACAGTATGGGCTTCTGTAGTGGTCGGTGCTGTACAAAGACCCAGAAAGCCTTTGTCTGCTTCCCCAAGTGCTCAGAACTGAAGAGACAGATTGTCCTGTCATTATGCATCCAAAGCAAGTTGAAGAGAAGCTGGAATCTGGAGAAACAGCAGAGTGGTGAATAGGCAGCTGAAAGAAGCAGTTCTCACATTCATCCTTGCTTCAGCTGAACATGACTGCTGACAAAAGAACTGTTTCAGACACTATGAATTGAAGCAACAGGAAATGAAGAAAACATTTAAGAAGGCCAGAAGCTTCTCCTCCTCACTTTTGATATCAAATACTTCTCCAGCATTTCAGAGTCATGCACACAGAACAAAGGTGAAAGTATGGCAGTCAATAGTCTAAAAAACCCACAGTTTGACCTCTATCCAGTTTATCATCTTCCTTTGCTTTTATTAACAAAATATTATGGTTTAGGAGACATATTAGCAGGGTCATGGATAGTCTCCAGTCCTAGAACAAGATGAATGTTGTTCAATCAAGGATCCCTGCCAACCATGAACAGCCAGTGCTTCTGGCTGGTGTTTCTGCTTTTCTTTCATTGCTATGGCCACATCTTCACATTTATTCGCACAACTTTCATGCCATTGAAAGACACTTTCATATAATATCCTATTCCTGGACTAAACTGATTACTGGTGAATGTGAATGGCTGCAAATGTTTCTACCTGAGTTTGTGTTATTAAGTTTAGGAATAATTAGCATATCTGTTCCTTAGGTTTCCCCCAGTTACCTGCTATCAAATTAACCAGTCTCCCATCTGAAACAGTATTTCGTAACCAGAGGCCGTATACTGTCATGCTAGGACATAGCAAAAGCTCTTCTTTCTTACTTTCCTGTCTAGCGACAATGTAGTTTCTGGTAAGATGACAATATTAAGTGCTGGGTGGTGACACAAATATGTCAATAAGCATTTCATTTCTTATTTCATTAATATTTGCTAGCAGGTAATTGATCTGTAATTAGGTAAGGCCTGTGAAGGCTGATCAAAGAGCACTGTGGTTAGGTTAAAGCTTCTAGAAGATAGCTGACACCTTTCCACACCGTTTTTTTCCGCACTAAATTGCAACTCTGCAGAAACATTTCATACAGACAGTAAATCCTGCCCTGTAAAGTGTGCCCCAAAGGTGGATCTGCAGAGAGGGAGAGGAGGAGCAGGCAGGACTTCTACCCTGAACCATTTTCCCAGCTGCCTACTGGGAATCCCCTCCACTTCTCTTTTTTTGGGAGATAATCTGTAAATGAACTAGGCAAAATCTGTCTAGCCATTCTGTACGCAAAATGCTCCGAAGTTTTTGTTGATGCCTTCCTCCTCCAAATAACTAAGAAGCTATGCTTGCAAATGACCTACCTATTAATGAACTCTTCTGCTTTCAAGAAAGAGTCGGAATAAAGGAAAAAATAATGCCATCCCCCCTAAACCTTTGTAAAAAATTTGGTTTAGTGGCAATTTTGCAGAAAACTCTAGTTGTTGGTGATAGACAAAAAGCAAACATTCTGCTTAAGGAAATTTAGGAAATCCTTTTATCATGCCTCTCTGAAGAAGATATTATTATTATTATCATCATCATCATTATCAAAGATGTCTTAGCAAGACCTTTCTTTCTAATATCTTTGGTGGGTGGGTTTTTGTTTGTTTGTTT
>WEIS01101543.1:0-13906 GCA_013389965.1 Todus mexicanus
CCAGTACTGCAGACTACAGAAGTGCTTTGAAGTGGGAATGTCCAAAGAATGTAAGTTGTCTTCAGAAACAATTTATTGTTTGTCATATCCTACATATATGTGGCATCTCAAGGGAGAAAACTATTATGCAATTATGTGATTGAAGCCAGTATCTGAATCCATATGCAGAGAAAGGAGTATGAATTTTGCACACAACTTCAGATCGATACTTTATGAACTTCTGAGTCCTTGACTTTGCAGCCTAAATAATGTCAGTCAAGAATTTCCAGTGCAACATGCTGCCCATGTGGCATGGCCACTCAGCATGAGTGTGAAAATACCCAAGTGGATAATTTTACCAGGTTATCTAAAGAGTAAACCCACAGGTACTTGCTTTAAGAATGAATTGTCTCCTATCTGCTCTAGGAATGACTTTTTGGGGCAAGAGTGTAAGGCTTCTTAAGCTCGATTTCAGTCCTCCCTCTGCCTTGCAGACTGGCTTATGGCTTTGCTGGGCTTGTTGTAAGCCCAGACTGTCATTTCACAAGGGCTTCCCACTGGCTGTCATGCAACGGGCAGCAGCTTTCTTCAGCCTTACATCTTCTCCCTCATGCCTATGCAGGTGATTGTGCTAGAGGTTGTTCTTTCAGTGGTAGCACGGTTTTTGCCATTTTGCAAAATGGACAGTACAACAGCTTTGAGACTTCTGTTGCTGATGTTTAGAGCCTCTGCAAAAGGTGAAACAAGCTGGCACATCTTCTCTTAAACCTGCAAAGTTAGTAAACCTGACTGTGTAAAAGTGCTACCACGTGCACAAAAAACCCAAAGTATTTTCCCTTCCCTTCTTCTAGAAATCTCCAACTTGCCATTTAAATTATCATTTTAAAATATTTAGGTAGAAATCTGTGATTTTTCTCTTTTTCCAGTTTATTGATCCCTCTGTCAGGCAGAAAAATTTAGCTTAAAAAGCCATTCTCAAATCCCTGTGGGGTAATGCTTCTGAAACTTCCTCATTTTTGATTGGAGTGATTGCAGTAGCAAAAAAGCCTTTGGTGTAGTGATTTGTTTGATTGTTGAGGGGTTTTACCACTATGAGTGATGGCCCTGATTTCAATAGGTCAATCCCACTAATAAACGGTACAGAAATTTGCAGTATGTGCATAAGAGGCGGGGGAGAAATCGCCCAACGCTACTTTTTTGCTTCACCCACAGGATTTCCTTGGAGAGACTTTTAAGACCAGAAGGGAAAAAAATGACACTGATGAGATTTATCACTGAACTGTGACTTAAACCAGTTCTTATCCTCAGCATTTCTCTTTCCTGAATTGCATGGGATTTCCAAGTAGTTACCTTCTCCATATTTTGGCAGGAGCTGAAGAGGTCCCAAAGTCACATTGATCCCTCCTGATTGTATCCTATTTCTCTCTCCCACCCCCTATCCTCTCAGAGGAGGAGTGTTGTGGAGCAGAACTGGACACATATTTAGGACCACTTTGTAGTGTTTCCATCTCCTTTTCACATAAATCTGAAGTTATGGTTATTGACAGGGGACAACATCAAGTTTCAAGCAGCTGGGGGAGGAGGTCTTAGGGTTTCCATGATTTCACTGTCCTTTTTGCGTTTTCTAGTTTTCTTCTGTGTCTGAAGTGCACTTACCTATACTTATGTATGGATTTACTGGAGTGGAGGCCATGAGGGGAGTAACGAAGAAGGTAGACTGAATACAAAGATGCACAAAGATGGAAGATTGAATAAGGAGGATTTTATTGATAGGTATTTGACCGCATGTGTATCTGTGCACATGGACCTTTTTTCTTGATAAAAATAGTATGATGCAGTTTGGAAGAGAAGGAAAAACATTTTTCTCATGTGGGGGCTTGTTGGTCTTGAATTCTTAAGGATTTTATCACTGACGTGAAGTAGTAATCTTATTTAATGCTGTAACGTCACATCAGAGTAGGCTTTAGAAATATCAGCAATATTTCTAACATGTTAACCAAAGTTACTTAGGCTAAAGTATAAAGACTTACTGCCTTTGATGATGGATTGTTTTCTCCCATAGGGTAGCTGGAGCTTTTCCAGCAAGAATTAAGGTTTTGCTCTACCTTTTTCCTTAGGTGAACTGAGTGAAATTACCCTTTGGCAGTTGCCTTTAACTCAAACCACTACAGGCACTGAAAGGGGGAATAGCAGGTTGGAGGGGGAACAGAAGATGCTGGGGAGAAGTGAGAGATGTCCTCTGGCTGCATTTCTGTAGAAGGCATTTGCAAAAGAATAGATAAATTATTTTAAATGTCATCAGTTTGAATGCAGTATGTCTTGTCTTCTGGGTTTAAGACCTAAGTCTGAAGTTTTGTGTTATCCGTTCACAAACAGGAGATTTTCATCTCGTGGGAGATTTGAAGAATGATTTTCTTATCTGACCTTCTTTCAAAGATGTCTTCAGGATTCAACTCCATTTCTTTAGAAGTTTGTGTAAACAAAGGCATGTTTGTCAGTGAGCTTTTTCTTGCCAGACAGAGGTTTTTCTCTTCCCCCAGCACCTTATTCACATTTTGGTTTTCTGTCTTATAGTTCTCTTAACTTGTAATGAGACAGCTATGAACAAAGGACAGAAAAAATATCAGAGAAATCTCGTAGGGAAACATGCCTACAGTGCTCAGAACAGTCTCAAGTGGGGAAAGTTATCGTGCTGGGCAGCTGCAAATAGGAACCCTAAGGTCTGTTCCCAAGAGCTAAGGAGAAGTAAATGCAGAATTTCAGTGTACAGAGTAATCTGTGCTTAAATACTACAGACCTGTGCTTATTTGTTCTGCCTTTTAAAGGGCATGAAAAGTACTTGCATATGTGACTCCTTTTGAGCATTACACATGAACATCAGAGATGAGGCACAAACATCAGAGGTGAGATGAGAACTGGCTGGATAGTCAGTGTGCTACGTAAGGTTTCAAGAATGGAGGTACATTGGTTTGGAAGAGAAGTGCTACTGAGCATTTCTTGGATGCTCTTATCTAGTTTTAGAGAATGAAGTGAGCTGATGAAGGAATGCACCAAATTTTCATTTCTATATGTGTTGTTTTGTTTGTGTAGGGGAATAAGAGTTATCTTCCATCCCATGTTACTCCACAGATCTGATCAAGAGAGGTCAATAACAAGAATGCCTCCTGGGCAGGAGCGGAGCTATTTGCCTTGTGATAGTATCTGCAAAGACCCACCGAAACTGGATCCCACTAGTGTAGGGACTGTTTCATTGTTGCAAAAACTTTGTGCTCCAAACAGACAAGACAAAGAGTGTGAAGGGAAATGACTTGGTGATGACTGTCTTATCTTGCCCTCCAACAGGGCAAACCACAGCTTGAAACAAAGCCCTGCTGTCTTTCATCTGATCCCCCTCCTTCAGAAACTGCTGAGCTTGTGTCCCTGCAACCTGAGCTGCAGCTCTCAGTTTAACCACCCGGAGCCAGCCCCTCCATCAGCAGTTCATCAGGTTTGGGGTTTGTTGTATGGCCGTCTTAAGTCAGTTCATGCCTGAGTGCTCAGGAGTGTGTAGGTGCAGCTGAGGCTCTGGTCACCACTCCAGACCATTCCTATCCTTCTTACCCTTCCAACCTGTTCATGTTTTTAATTAACGTGTAGAGACAAATAGTGATCACTCTGGATTATTTTTTTTTTCCCTGCTACTGAAATGAGAATACTAAGGCTTGACAGTGGCTCATTATGTGATAGAGAGCCTTAGGAAACTAACCTTTGCCCTTCTATTACATGATCACTAAGCTGATGTTGAAGTGCCATCCTTGGCCTGACCCCAGGTGTCAGCAAGAAGCACACTGTTGCCTGGGTGCATGGACCTTGGTCTTGAGGAGCTCACAAGGGGTCACACGTACTGCACTGCCTCCCAGAACTGAGGGAACATGCAGGAAGCTGGGCAGAACTCTCAAACAATGATGGGCTCTTTCAAGCAAGATACTGTGACGTACGATTTGTAAACAAAACCTAAACTGGATTTATTGCAGGGTACAAGGGGGAAGAAAATGGAGCTTCCTTCTGCCACAACTGCTTAGCTTAACCCAGCAGCTCTTCCACTTCCATCCTCTTTTATAGAATTTGCAGGCTGCAAAACTGTCACTGGACTTGATAATCTTCAGGGTCACCCTTAGTCATGTACCCAGCCCACGTACTGGGCTGTGATGCAGAGAAGCTCTCCACACTGGCATAAACCTCATCTGCAGTGACCTATAATAAAGCAAAATTCTGTTTTTAAAGGCGCAGAATTATTGTTCCAGATTGCTTCAGTGCACTGAAGCAATGTTCAGATTTGCAAATCTGCTTACAGTTAACGTCTCTGGAGAGAGGGAAGGAGGAAGGGAGGAAATACAGGGGAATTACCATGAAGTGGAGAGAATCCGGGGGGGGTTCTCTATATTTGCTTTTAAAAAAACCCAACAAACTTGCATAGAAATGTCTGTTACTCTTTGTCACAGACTTCAAAGTCTTACAATATTTCAATGTTCATACTTCTCAGAACGTATGATTACATTCTGCTACTGAACAATGAAATTAATTGATTTACTTATTTTAATTCTGGTTTAAACTGGCAACCAGAAAACGTCAACTTGAAAAACTGTCATGTTTGTATTTTTAATTTTGTATTTCTGTTTTATTTTCCTTCAGAGTCCTTAGTGAGGCATGATTCCATCTCTAGTGAGTGGCTAAGCAGAGGGCTAGTCTGCATAGTTGCATTTGAAAAGTTCATGCAGATTCCACTGATGTTTTGGGGGGTTTTAAAATTTTTATTAGCCAACGGAAAGCACTAGATTTAAGAATTGTTTCTGGTTTGCTAAGGGCTAGATTTTTAACTAGATGCCTAAATACCACACAGTGGCTGGGGACTTTTTCAGAAATTCCAGTGTAGTTGCCTCGCCTTGCTTTCTCAAGAGACATGAGCTAAATATCAGAGTGGAAATCACAAAACCCCAAATTCTGTTCTGGGACTAATTCGTCTCTCTAAACACCACAGGTTGACTAGACTAGCTTTCCTATCTTAAGAGGTGAAAATGGTTAGTCTTTTCACAGGGGCTGGGAGATCTTGTATTGTAAGTGTTTTGAAGGTGAAACATAAACTGTGAAAATACCAATGAAATTGCGAAATCAAGTATATAGATAGTAGGGAAACCATGCTCAAGCCATACAGATCACAGTTTTCTTATTTTCTTCTTTAAGGTTGGGTTGTGGGGGGAGGGGTTCAGTTGCGGATCAGATAGGAATGCTTGCATTTATTTTTTCAGGCTAAGAAATAGAGATCTTTTAAAAGTTGATGCCAAACGCTCAATATCACTCATGGGGAGATTTTTTAACATGAGAGTAAAGCCAACATAAAGGGTCTTGCTGCTAGAAAAAAAACACAGTGCTTTAGCATCAGTCTGTCTTCTGCCAGGGATAATGCACACTTTGTTATGCTCGGTGCCTGAAAATTATTTATATACAATTAAAATTCTCTTGTAGAGAACGGGGCTCTACTTGTTGCACATTGTTTCCCATGGTTAAACAAACATCTCTTGCTTTTCACTTCAGTTCGGTGTCTTCAAAGCAGCAGATCTGCTTTTCTTTTCTCCTTTTGGGGTCTCCCTCTTTTGTGTTCCAGCCTTTCCCTCTGCTTTTGTGTAGCTTTCACTTGACAGCTTTAACGTTTAAAGGAGCAACTTAGATTGAATGTTATTATTCATAATTTACTCTATGTTCTGTGAAGATGGTTATGTAATAGCAGTAATTGCATCAACTCACCTAATGAGCTTTCCCTCCAGTACCATGTACAGCAGATTAATAGCCCATGAATTCATTTGCAGCTCGTTGTGTTTCAGAAAAGTATTTCAGGCAGCAATTAATAAACTACTAAAGAAAATAACATAAAAAATGATTTTTTTTATTATGTTAACTCTCCAGCTGAACAATTTATTGGCACCTTTCATGACATGGCTAAGTAAATTCTCTCCTAATTCCTCAGGCAGAGTGTGATTGGTGAACCCTGCTCAACTCAGGACTTTTTGGGAATTAATCTGATCTTTATATCCTAAAACATTAGAGAAAAGTATCCTAAGGTTCTCTTTTTCTTCTGTTCATTGCCTTTCAGGCATTACGCAAATGGCTGTAACTTCAAACCATAACACGCTAGTGCTGCAGTTCCCCTCCCCCCTCCCCCCCTTTTTTGCGTAGAAAATCTGTAATTGTGTAAGCTAGGAATTGAAGACTGGCCGATAAACAACTCCTGGCACTGTTTCTGTGCTGCTTGTATTTGGCTCCAGCATCCTGTGCCTCCCACGTGGTTGGACTGAGTCCAAAGCACAGACCTGGCGAGGGTCAGGGGGTGCTGCTACCCTGTGGAAAGATAATCCAGGGGCCAAATGCCGCTGGGAGGGAGATGCCAGGAGAAAGGCACAGAGAGGGAAGAGAGATAAGAGAAACTCCTGCATTTTGCAGCTTAAGAGGGAATGAGGTAATTGAACTCAATGGGAGAAGAGCAGAATTGAGATGCCAGGTCTGTGCCCACCTCCATGGGGGAAGTGTCTAGGGGAAGAGGGAGACACCGTTGAAAGTGGCCAACTTTGGCAGGCTGCCCTAGAGTTACTCTTTTAGTATTTTTTTTTTAAAGGTCTTTATCAAGTTTTTCATGTTTTACATTATTTCTCATTCAAAAAACCCCAGTTATCATTCCCACCCCACCTTAATCTAAAAGAAGTACTAGGCCTTGGCTTGTCTGTAAGAGTAGTAAAAGATACATATATTTTAAAACCTTTTCCCTCATTCTGGGCTCTCGAGAACTGAGTAAGCATAAAGGGGATTCCTTCAATAAGCTCATACAGAGATTGATTACATGTCCTCAGCTGGAAGTTACATTAAGACTTATTCACTAAGGTATAGCTACTGTGGTGAACTTTTCGTTGCTCCCTGCTGTCTCTATGACAACATGGATCCTAGCCGAAGTTACCAGGGCTCGTGTGATCTCTGCAGCCTTTGTCTGCATCCATCAATCCTAGGCCTGGGCGACTGTAAATGTGTACCTTTCTTACATTTTTGCTTAAGAAGATGGTTTATTAATGTTGTGACACTTCTGAAGTTATTATGTTAATTATTTGTACAACAGTACCTGACCATGCTCTTAAAGAGGTGTGTTTTAAGAAAGGAAAAAGTGTCAAGTATTAGAGGACTTCCTGACCACCTCTTGATCTTGTCCTGTGGAAAAAATTCAACTGAATGGTACAAAGTCCTTGTACAGGTAACTTTTCTTTCATTATAGGTGAAACTCGGAGAGAACTAGAGCCAGTGAAAAGCGTAACTCACATACAGGCTAATTTCTACTTACACTCATGGCATACTCCACAGAAGTATGTGTTACTGTTCTGTAACAGGCTTTAGCAAAGCCCTCAGATATGACTGAACACTTTCTTATTTTAAGGGAGCTCATTTTGTCAGAACCCATGGAGAGGCTAATGCTTTCCTATTGGTGGTAGCAGCTCAGGTTTCTGTGATGGTCCTGCCACATGCCATCTCCTCCTGATGTATGGCTCTTCTGTGAGGACAGTTAGTGGCAGTGATGCAGGCGGAACTTCACATTTTTTCATTTTGCACCTCTGGGATTTTTTAGGGATCGTCGCATGCTTTCTTCAGTGAGTTTCCCTGTAAAAGGCAATTGGGGTGGATATCTCGTACAAACCTGCTACTTAACATGGATCTGATCATTTCCATGGCCTTTTTCTGTTATTTTTTGGGGCATCCATGAGAGTGTTACAACATTATTCTGGATCATACACATTAAAATGCTGGCTCTATGCATTCATGTTGCCACTGCAGGTAGCCTTTGCCTCTTCTTGACTTTAGTATCCCAAATGCTTTAACGGCAGGCAAACCCCTGAGTTATCCTTTCTGCCCAGTGCTGTGCTGGGCAATGCTACTGTAAGAGCAGATGGGAAATCTAAGGGTAGCTTATCCCTGCCCAGTCCATGCACTCTGAAGAGCAGGGCTGAGGCCATGCTTGTTTGGTCATGCAGACATAACTTCTGGGACCCCAATCCCATGACCTCAAAAGCTTTGTTTCAGAGCTTCTATTCTTCCTTTATGCACTCAGTTCACTGCTTTGTATTCCTCATTCAGATCATTTTCTTGTTTGGGGGCACAGAGCATCTTTGATGCATCTTTTTCTCCTAAATGCTATTGTGTCATGTGGGTTTTGCTTTCTACACTGGCACCTTGTGGTTTCTCTGCTAACTTTTATTTTCTGTTTTATTTGTTTATGTATTTATATTGGGATGTTGACTCTGAAGGATGGAGAAATGTTGATGAGATAAACATCAGTCTGGGAATGAGCAAATTGCCAATGTCCTGAGTCTTGAAGCTAAACATGGCTTATTTGGTTGTCAAGCCAACCTGAAAATGTTATCTACAGTAGCCAAGGTTCATGAGAAATGCAGTAAATTGTTCACAAGAGGTCTGGGAAGTCCAAACTGCAGCAACCCGAAAGTGCCTGGAAGACTCGGTATGAGAGGAGACACGTATCGGGTCCTTCCCCTTAGAAGAAACATATGTGAGAATGCGCACATCTTTGTGATGGTTTATATACTTCTTCATTTTCCTGGTGAGTGTTGTAGTAGAGATGATCTTGCATAGGATAGATGCCTCTGCAGAAGGCAAAGAACCAAAGCTCATGCTGGCCTCTCTGCGGAGAGAAACTCCTGTGCTGATGGTGTGGAAGATAGAAAGCAGGCAGTCAGAAACCAGTAAGCTCTCAGAGACGTTTTAGGAAGATCTCAACATGTTAAGTAGATGAGGCCATGGATTTCCCTCTGCTGCTGCCAGACTCTTAGGGCTTGCTTTCATCCATGGTATGAATTGTTATAGCAGAGGAGGTTTTCCGTTGCCGTGCCTGCGATAAGCCAGCTGACATGTTGCAGCTCCTCCTGCTGGGATGCTGGCCATAAGACTGTGCTCTAAAAATAACCTCCCTTTGATTTTACTTTGCCTTGGTATCACGTGCTCGATTTAAAATACATTAGAACAGTCAATCTCCAGTTCTTCAGCGCTTGCATGTGAAGTGTACAGGATTTTTTTAAAGTTAGATGAAATACAAGCAGTAGAAATAACACCCTTTTTATTCTAACTTAAATAATGCTCTGCTGGTAATAACTAATGAAAGGAAAAAGAGAGATCACAGGGTGTTGGAGTTTTTAATTTCCTTTGACTGAAAGCAAACAGAAACAGTCTTGCCCCATCTCACCTTATTCTGCTACTTGTTTGCATGCTTGGAAGTTTCTGAAAGCTCTTAAATTTTTAAGTCTAGGTCTTAGGAAAAGTCTGTCAATCAGAGGGTAGCTCTGAAACTGACTTGAACAAGCTTAAAGCCTTATAGGCAGTGCCTACAACTGGTAGGCATTTAATCAGCTACAAAATTGTTTCTCAGCACTGTGCGTCCATACCGGTTGCTTATTGTTGTAATAAACAAATCTGGTAAGTAAATGTGAGGAAATTATGTGACTTTTGGAGAATTTCAGAGTTAAAGATGAGTGGAATTCTTCCTTTCCCCTGGCAAAAAGTGCAACAGAAAGCAAACATGCTTTTAGTTGGATTACAGGCATGGTTAGTCATCTGACAGACAGTTTTAATGGAATCAGAAAGACATGCTGGGGAAACATGCTGACCTACTTTTCTTTCTTTCTTTCTTTCTTTTTAAACTTTTAAGCAAGTGAAATGTTAATTTCAAACTCCACATAAAGTTAGATTTTAACTAACAGAGCTCATTTTGTAATGAATTTATTTATGCTTCTACTTGGGGTGCGATAGATGGTTTTGGTAATGGAATTTCATCAGGTTGTTTTTGTTTCTGTTAGGAAATTGGGTTACATCTGAGAAATCCATGTTCTTGCCCCTTTGCAGGACAGAGCAATTGGCTTCAAGTTAATGAATGTTTTAAGTGAAATACTTTAAGGAAAGACTTTACAAACTCCTTTAAATGACTGACTAACAAAGCGTATTGCGTTTGTGTTATTTTCAATGCATTATATATATATTTTTTTTTAAATTGTCTTTTAACTCATGGGAAGAGGAATTACTGGCAACTAGTGTCATGCATTTTGCATTTGGGATTGTTTTTTCCCATGTTAAGTAGGTCAGTGCTCCACTGTCAGTGTTTTCTTGGAGGTGGAACTCCACTGAAACCTGGGAAACAGCCATAAAACTTGAGAGCCTGAAAAGAAAGCATTAAATTGAATAGGAAATCTTAGCAGCAAGGGTGGATTAAAACATCACAAACAGAAATACTGAATGGAATGATACTGGAAGATAACGAAAGCTTTCTAAAAATACCTCTGATATCACCACACTCTCCTTTAGCAGCAGGTACACATGCAATTCATCAACAGACTCGGGGGTGCCAAGTTCCTGCCTCTGGTACGCTTGACTCCCTTGTTAGCCACAGGTCGTTTTGATGAAGAGATCACCTCCCAGTTGAAGAAGCAGGAGAGGTCATCATTCCGTGACTCACTGGTCAATCCAGAGACACTATTTTCACCTGCTCTGTCTCCTCTTATTTCCATCATTAGCAGGTTTCCCACTGTCAGTCAGTCCTGATGCAGTGGATGCTGCTGCAGATCCTTGGCCTTTTCTCATCTCTCCTGAAAAATGTTCTGGTTTCTTTGGTTTCATTTTAACTCCCAGCAAGGTGATGACAATTTGCATTCTGGAAATAGTAACAGAATGTAAGAGAGGTAGAAAAAGTAGGAATTGCCAGGAATTGCAGGAGTTTATGGGGAGTGATACTGAATTTTGTGTTGTGTACTTTTAGAGGGTGTCCCAATGGCAAAGAGTGAAAATTATTTTGTATGGTTTTAAAAATTAAATGTAAGATGTTTATTTTAGCTAACACATGAGAGTTTTTTCTGTGTCTCAAGAAGGCTGAAACAGGCGTTGCACAGGTTTTAGCCATTTTGTAGCCTGGAGGCATCAGCCCAGGAAGACTAATCAACAGTAAGTGAATGTCCTTACATGATGAGCTGCTGCACATTACATGTTCACCATCCCAGACTGTACTGTAGCTATGTGAGCTGCTCCTTACATATGAGGACTGTCTTCCCCCTGCTCTTCTTGTCATAGCACTTCTTCTAGGCGACCCATGTCATGTTTTGTTTTGATTCTAGTGGAGACACAATGGGAAAGAACCACTCAGAAAAACATCACTTCTGAAATTTCATCTAGGTGTTGTTTTTTTTCTTTCTAGATCTTCATCTGGAAGATTAAGCATTAGATTTAATGCCTCTGTTGGGCAGGGAGCAAGCTGGGGCTCTTGTATTTCAAATTAGATGTCTCATGAAGATGGATGTGGAAGTCCAGAGCTCAGCGTGTGTTTGGTCTTGTAGTTGATGTTGTCCAGTGCCATGCCATCTGGTTATCCCATTGAGGAGCTCAGGGATCAAATCTGTACAGTCTGACCCCTGTAACCAGTGAGCTGGAGAACTCTTAGTTCGTAAGAGCCCTTTGAGAGCACATTTATACAAGAACAATGCTCAATTTGCCCTTTTCTGTAATTTGGAAGAGAACCCCAGTGCATACTTTTTTTTTCTCTCTCTCTCTTTGGATGCCTTTTCAGATGAACACTGCTACTAAATCAGAGCATCCAGAGAAGAGTTTTAAGTTGAAAAAGGAGTGCAAATAATGAAGAAAAAAAAAAGAATAAATAAATGCAAATGCAAGAGTATAGTTGTTAATAAGAAAAAGAACCCCCCTCCAACCCTCTCCCATAATGACGTGAGAAGTACACAAGGAGAAAAGAGAATAAGTAAAAACATTTTGGTCCTGTAATTCTGCAGAAGGCTTAAATCCTACTTGTCCTAAGTAGAGAGTCGAAGCCTTTTCTTGGCCACTTTTCCCTGTTGTTTTCTAAGTCAGTTACAGCTATTTCACATGTTTATTAGGAACATTTTTCCTGATAGAATTTAAGCATGGTAAGACTTGAACATACATAAAACCATACAAACACATCAGCTGCCTCCCACAGGGCCTGAAGTATTAAGCTCCATGAGTTTTGAAGTCTTCTTTCTTAGCTGGGGGGACAAAGTGGGGAGATAGTTCTATGGTAAATAGGCCTTGCAGTAATGGAGGAGGAACATTACAAAATATTCCCTAGAAACCAGGCTGTGGGAAGAATAAGGCAATTAAGAGGAATCACTAGATATCCTGTCTTAACAGTTTATTGTATATATTTTCAGTGAGTATTTAATCTCTAATGCTGTGTGATGGATTAGAAAAGAGAGGGAGTCAGACCTCTTTCTATGCATACTTTTATGTTTCCCCCTCATTGAACATTTTCTCTGGGCAAATTGTTTAACTTGAGCTTGTTGGAGGTGTTCCAGCACAACAGAGCTTCACTGAAAAATAACACTGGGTTGAATCCCAAAATGCAGCGTTGTCAGCATTGTGTTGTGTTCTGATTTACACAAATCTCGGGATGAGTTATGAGGGGGCCCAGGAAGGACCTTTGTCAGTTCCCACCCTCCATGATGTGCATTCCAGGTCCTGGTGGACTTGCCTAAGCTGTGTCCCCATTGTGTCCTGAGGCTCTGGGGCAGTTCTGCAGCTGTCTGGGGAGGCGAGTGTACATCGGCTGTTTCAGGAATTGAATAAAGCTTTGCTTTTGGAAATCCAAGTTTTCAGCCAGTGCTTTCCATGGGGGTTATAGCCCAGGAACAATATCCTGAGGACCTTATAAAAAGCCTTCTTTAAGTGCTTCTTGCATCACACACTTGCCACAGTCTTGGAGAAGACCATCCTAGCTGGAAGGAGATAGCAAACCTGTGTGTGATAAGTTCAGGGCACAGTCACATACTGTTGAAGACAATGAAAGATTTGTCATGACCATCAGTGAAATAAGATGGAGCTAGAAACTCCAGTAATACCAGTTAGCCCCTACGCCAGGTAGTCATTTGTAGTGTCAGTTGGGGAGCACCACCCTCATTTGGTTAAGGACCAGCTTGTATATTGAATTCGGACTCCTTGCCCAGCCCTTAGCTTCCTATTCAGACGTCATCTCACGTCCACGTTACATCCTTTGTTTTCATAGAGAAGTCTGGGAAATCTAGGTCAGTTTATCCAAGTAGAAATTATTATTTTATTGAGTTAACTCTATGATGACCTGCTGCCTGTTTGCCTTCTCAAAATGAACTCCCTTGTGTGCAGTAAGTCTTGCACTGGAAGTTGCAGAGGCCTCAGTAATCATTTTGATTTCACATCAACAATGAAAAAGTTGCTTTTTTTAGTATCTTGCTGTTTCCTGGAAACAAGTGTCTGTCTGCTTTGCTCCTTGTATGATTGCTGCATCAGGCCGGGCTGGTGTACTGTGGAAGTGCTTAACGTAAAAAGGTTACGTGCTGGCTTTACTGGGGATATTTAAAAGATCTTATGGAGAAATCAGGATTTGATGTTGCTTGACCCTGCCTGGCAGAATTAAGCTCTTTAAGCCAGTCCTGTAGTTACTAGCACTCCTGCCTTTTTAAATAATCAGGTCTACTTACCCTTGCTATTTCAGAACTTAAGTCCCAGACAAGAAAGCAATTTATTTTATTTTAAATGAAAGAGTAGTTGGAATGTATTTTAAAGAACTTTGGCATTGTCCATAAAAGATAAAATATATCAAAATAGGCAATCTGATAATTAGGTGCAGGCTTGTGGAGTGATTCGTGTCCTAACATGAGTGCTGAAACAGCTGAGGTTGCTGCAGGTGTGTTAAGGGAATTCGAACCCATAATGCCACAGTGCTTCTGTCACTATATAAAGCAGGAATACAGATACCTGGAGAGCTCACATTAATAGGTGAAAAGCAGTATTTCTGCGTGTGTGTTATGGATGCCACAGTGTTTGTTAAACACAGAAGCAACAGCTTTTGTCTTCT
>WEIS01101583.1:0-19995 GCA_013389965.1 Todus mexicanus
TAACTACTTCACACCTCTCATCTGTGCAAGTTTTCTCAGAGGGCTTCTTCCTAGCACCTAGAGTGCTACAAATTCATCTTTAGCTCATGGTGCTGTCTTGTTGCAGAGAAAACAAAGGAGTATTTTAACCCTCTCTAGTGGCAAGAGAAATGCTAAAAATACTTTGCAAGGAGTGTACTCTTATGGAGATAAGATATTCATAAAAACCTGTATGCTTCTCTTGAGATTTACCTTTCTAAGGCTTTTCTCATTGTCACTGACCACAGATGTGGATTTCTCATGGTAAATATTTTGTTCCATTTTGTTCCTTTTGTATGCAGGTATCTTTCACAAAAAATAAAAGGTAACAGTGAAATCTGTAGATGGTCTCTCCAATAGTATCTGGAGATACTCCATGGCTGGTAGCTGTGCTGATTCTCTTTGAGAGATGAATGCTTTGTTTGGAAATTCTGTGGTTTTATGAGAATATCATCAGTGACATTTTCTTATAAACCTTCTTCCTTCCCAATCCAAACAGATGCTTCCTGAGCCTGGAACACAAGATTGCAGCTGTACTAGAAGAAAAGAAATTTGGAAAGCAAAGGACAGATGTGCAGTTGGACACCTAAGCTGGAGCTTCACTCGTTGCCAGGTAAGTGAGGCTGCAGGAAACAGGACCTTTGGCTTGTTTAAGTGTGAAATATCAAATCCACTGAAGCACGTGCACAGTCTTTCAGTGAGACCTACAAGTAAGTGAATAGGAAAGTTGCTTAACTAAACATGATATAGGCTTGAGTGTCTGCAAGGCAAGTCTCTCTGAAAGAAAGCTGGCAGCTTCAGAGGGAGTTTTGTGAAAAGCCTCTCAAATGAAACGGGTTGGGCCAAAGGGTGAAGTTCCCCAGCAGAGGAGCTTCACCATCTCCTGTAGCCAGCTATGCATTCAGTGCTTGTTTAAACCCTTTTCCTTCCACTATCCAAATACAGAAATAAGTGCAAGTGAAGAAAATGCTCCATAGACACTCTCCAGACCCATTCTCATTGCTTTGGGAAAACCTATCAATTTTTAGTCATGAACTGTATGTGTTAGGAATGAATGAATCATTTCCAAACAAATCCTTGGGTTTACATTCTGTTTCCTTCAGATGAATCATTACCTGTATTCTGGAAAGCCTGTGATGGCTTTAGATTGCAGGTTTTCAGGTTTTTCCTCTCCTTTTATTTCTTAGCACTCCCTGTCGTGTAATATTCTCTTGGTGTGAACAGGAATCTCTGTAATCTCACCAGATACCCAGTGTCATGAGGTGGATATAAAGCCCTATAAATTAAAAAGCTGTTGCCTACTTGAGCAAAGAAGGACGGTCAGGCCACACCGGATTTGACCTGGAAAGTGAACATTCCCAGGCCTAGAAGCAAAAAGATCCAGTGGAGAACTTTTGCCTTTTCAAAATTGTAATTTCTCCCAGAAATCTAGAATGGAAGCAGTTACCCTGCCCTGATAATTCGTGCTCTCTTAGATCTGGCAGAGGCGCTGCAGGAGCTCAGACTATACCCTGACCATGGGCAGGTACTGGATTTTCCACATCTCAGCCACTTGCTTGTCTCTAGAAAAATCAGTGGCTGGAAACACTGCAGAAGCATAGAGGAGAGGCTTGGGAGAAGAAGAAATGCCTTAAGCACTTTTAACTAGTCCTTTGCACAGTTTTAACTGTGCTTAATTTGGTCAACATCCCTGCCTCTTCTAAGCAGTCGGTTACTGCTGAGGTGGGTAGCCAAGAAGCCAAAAAAATCCTGAATTTAATATTAATTTCACAGCTGTCTACCAGCACTCTAAATGAAATTACAGTGCAAGTTACTTTAGAATCTGTGGGACCGAGGACAGCAGTAAGGACAAGCATATTTAAAAATGAAAAAAACCCCAAACAGCTGAGCTACAGAGGAAGCATAAAACTGCAGGTGAGCTTCTAGTCTCAGCTGTAGCAGTGTAAGCCCAAAGTCAAGTCAGTAAAACTAATGGAGCTGCCTCAGGCTACAGAGAAACAATTGAGATCAGTTTTCTCATATCCTTTGGCATTTTCTGCCTCCTGAGGTCCTGACAAAATCCCTATTCTCTATTCTCTGGTATTATCAGTTAAAGTGGAGGCCCTCTTGGCATGGTCTGCTGCTTTGAGATGTAAAATAAATCTGCATCAGCACTACTTCCATTATTTGTTAACTCTGCTTCTAAAAGGAAGTCTCGGTGGTAAAACCTTTGTGTCTGTTGGAGCATAGTTAAGAGATAAGTTATGAGCAAGGAGGCGATGAGGATTCAGTATTTGCTGGCAGGGTAACTAATCAGATATTCTGAATTTACTGAGGGTATCAGTGGAAATGGCAGTTGATACAGAGAGGGAATTCCTGCTGGAATATCTATCCTGGCGGGTTCTATTGAACAATAACCAGGACATGGTTAGTGCAAATCACAGAATATTAGGGGTTGGAAGGGACCTCAAAAGCTCATCTAGTCCAACCCCTCTGCCAGAGGAGGATCACCTAGATGAGGTCACACAGGAACGCGTCCAGGTGGGGTTTGAATGTCTGCACAGAGGGAGACTCCACAACCATTCCGGGCAGCCTGTTCCAATGTTCTGTTGCCCTTACTGTGAAAAAAATGTTCCTTATATTTACCCGAAACCTCCTATGCTCCAGCTCATGCAGTCCGTGTATCTTCAGAAGCATGGTTTATTGCTGAACTCTAAATCGTCTCTGTAAACAACAGCACATGCTTATGTCTGTGTGGAGTCACTGTGGAGTCAACTATCCAGCTCAACATGAATATGAAAACAAATAGCTTCAGTTCAAATCATCCTCATCGCTCAGGAATGTGGTGACTGGCTGCTGGGGTGGCAGTAGAAGCAGCACTGGGGTCCCCGCATTCAGCGAGCTGCCTCTCTCCAGGGTGGATGTGTGTTATCATTCAGCCTTCCTAGATGCCTGTGAGGGCTGGTAAAGAGTAACTGCCCGGCATGTTGGGCTCCTACTGGTGGATTATTTTTTATTGCCTTGTTTGTTTGGGAAGTGGTGGTGCTCAGTTTGCTCTGAGGTCCGGGTGGTTGCTTTCCCCCTGGGATCCTATGCTGCTGGCTGCTGCTTTTATCTTATCCCCCAGTAAAAGGAGGAGCTGTTCCTTCAGATATATGCATTTGCCATTATGTTGGACTCGGGCTTTTTATTTCACGCTCTTGTTTGGTTTGGCTCTGTTCATAAAACTAGGTTTGTAAACAAGCAGAGGGGAACAGATACGGGAAAAACCTGCGAGCAGGAGAGGAGCTGCTGGGGAAGCCTGGAAGTGGGAGAGCCAATTAATCCGAGCTATCCAGGGCTAGTGGCAATATTAGAATTGCAATGTGGTAGGCACAGGACTTGTCACTAAAACAATCACTGCACCTTGCAGAACAAGTCAGCCGGCCGAGGAGCACCATAGAGATCTTGCTGTACCCTTCTTAACTTAAAGCTGCCTTTGGATTTAGTATTACAACTTGGTAGGCCAAGTGTGTGTGTGTGTGAGCATGAGCAGACATGGTCAGGACAGGGGAAGCAACAGAATTTAGTCTGAAGTTTTTTGCTGTAAGCTCCAAGTCTCTGTTTCTCAGCAGCCCGAGTCTGTAGCAATTGAAGTCCTGAGGAAGCTTTGCAAGTGGAAGGGACTTCTAAAGGTCATCTAGTCCAACCTCCCTGCAGTGAGCAGGCTCATCTGCAACTAGAGCAGGTTGCTCAGAGCCTCATCAAGCCTGACTTTGAATATCTCCAGGGATGGGGCCTCAACTGCCTCCCTGAGCGACCTTTTCCTGTGTTCCGGCACCCTCACAGCAAAGAACTTCATCCTAATGTCCAAGTGCAGTGTAGACAGGGAGGCTGAAAGATGCTACCACATAGAAGTGAAAATTTATTTATTGGGTTTTTTTCAAAGTAAAGAGGAATTGCATCCAAAGAGATGTGCATCACCATTTATAGGAATAATTCCATTTCTTTTTACCCATAAATGCTAACATGAAATGTTATGGAAGGAAATTAGAAAAAGTTCAGTGCAGTCTCTTGGGAATGGACTTAGTTCTGGTGTTTAAGAAATATTCTGAGGTCTGGATATTTAAAGTAAATTGCTTAGATAAGTAGTTCATGTAGAAAGTTGTATTTTCCACAAATGCCTTTCTGCGCATCATCCCAAGCAACCAACTTGCCGCACGTGGATCAAGACTTTTGTGTGGTTACTTTTTCACTGTTTTGCGATGAGTCTTCCAAGGACTCCTTTAAAACAAAATAATAACACACTCCATCAAGACAGCAGTTCAGGTTTGCCCAGCAGAGGGTGACCTGAACGGTATCTCGTAGCACTTGCTGCAAACTGGTGAGAATGATGTTATTCTTCACCAAAAAGTACATGAAATATGCCACGTGGTAAGGCGTGAAGCACACCAAAAATGCAACAAGGTTTGCCACCACTATCCTCTCTGCTCTAGTGATGCGTGTTAGGTATTCTGGCTGCCTGAGCTTTCTCAAGCACCTGATGGTCTGAGCAGTGCAGAAGATCATGACTGCCATGCTGCTGAAGAAGGTGGTCTCCAAGGCGCAGAACAGGCCTGTGTTTTTCCACGTGCTGTTGGAGAAGGTATGGAAGCAGGATGAGACGTTGTTGCCCTTTTCATGCAGTTGGAAAGTAGAGACTGTCCCAGCTGAGATGCCCAGACAGATGACGGCGCAGACCATAGCAGATTTCTTGGTGGATCTCAGGGTTAGAGCCCTGAAAGGGTGCCCGATAGCGATGTACCGGTCTACACAGATGCAGAGGGAGATGAGGATGCTGCCATACATGTTTACAAAGTAAAGGCTCTCCAAAACGGAGCAGAACACAAACCCCAAGTCCCAGTTCTGGCGGTGGTAGGAAATGATTTTAAAAGGAAGAGTAAACAGCAGCAAAGTATCCAGGAAAATAAGGGCTATCATGTAGACTGTAGATTCTGACAGCTTTTTTACCTTAAAAAACAGGAAGGACAGAGCCATGGCGTTGAACAGCAATCCCAGGCTAAACGTGGGGGTGTACATGATGAGCTGGAACAGTTCCACTGTAGCGCTGATGTTGCTCTTGTCATGGGTGTCATTCATATCTCCGGGTAGGCTGGAAGAGAAGAGAACCCCCTTACCACAAGGAAGGATGAAGGTCATATTTAAGACATAGTACAAAGGTCAGTGAGGTCTCTGTGTCCGCAGACCCGGAGATGCTTTTTCCTCTTGGGCTGCCATATACCGAACACAGCTCCCAGTAACAGAGAGCTGCTCAGTGCCAAGGGGTCTTGGGGTAAGGCTGTGCCTCAATGAGGAGCAAGGCTTTCTGGGGTCCACTGTTACCTGTTACCCCAAACTGTGCTGCCCTTTAATTTAGGCTAGGCAGAGTATAGATGTGGCTGCACCGTCCCTTTGGAGGGGTGCGATCTCTTTGCAGAGCCAGGGTAGCAACCGTGATTTTAGAGTTACTTGGATTGTAGGGATAGAGGCAATTAGTTGGATCAGGTTTCCTGAATCAAGCTATCATAAGAGACCCTGGGGAGCACAGAGCACGAGGGTCCCCCATGTTTATTCCATGTGAAGATTCCAACAAGCCGCTACCATCCCGCACCCTCCCCCACCAGCAGTGGGCAATGAAGGGCTGTGGTTACCTCCGGCCATTCTGACAAGCTTGCTAAAAGCAGCAGGCAGGAAGTTTCACACAGGCTATTTCTAACAGAGATTAAGTCATTAGAAAAAGAATGAGATTTAAGAATCGAAGTTTATATCTAAACCAGCCATACTTACCACCGTGGATAAATTTGTATCTGCAGAGACAGGGGTTGCAGAACACATGCAACTGGTTTCTCCTCTGCAAAGGCAGGACTAAAAATGCTGAAGTAGGCACCCTCTGAGCTGGGGTCATGAAGTAATTTGCTTCTTTAGAGGAAGGGTTCTGGTTTGATCCTGCCCTCAGATTCTCCTGATAAGGAACAGAAAAGCTCCCATTGGTTTCTGCAATGCTGATCTCATCAGGAATCGCTTGCGAATGTAAATCCACAGGAATACCTGGTCCTTTCTTCCAGCCAGTTCCCTGTCACTGCAAACATAACCTGTAAATAAAGCCTTTCGGACGTCTGTCGGTCAGAGCCCAGAAAATACTTTTGTCTGCTGTTCTCTAGTTATTACTACGACCTAGTGCCTTTCCCACACAAATTACTGAGCTTGATGGTGTTTCGTTTCACATTTGTCAACCAGTTGCCAGCTACGTAGTAAAAGTTTCCATGCTGCAGATCAAGTCACTCCCCAAGTATTTCGGTGGTAAGCTCTCCTGCACTACGGTTTGAAGGAGATTAGGACATCATTGGGTTCCTGGACCTCCGATTTCAGGTGACCCTAGGCATACAAAGGGGTTACACTGATGATCCAGACAGAGATACTGGCCAGGACTGGCCTAGGCTGGCAACCCAAGATGTTACTCTCCTGCCGAGAATGAAGCACTGAGTCTAACGCTGGGAGGGAACCCATTACTGAGAGCCAAAGGGATCTGAAGTTAATTAAGGCATTACTGAAAAATAATAAATATTGACAAAGTTCTTTATTTCATCGCCTCTGTAAGAGATTGCAGTAGTCTCTTTTTTTTACCTCCTTTTTTTTTTTCCCCCTTTTTCCCCTGCGGTCCTTTTGTTTGTTTGTTTCTTTGATGCTGTGTCTAGGAAATTCTGGGTCTGGACAAATAGAATTTCTATTTCTAAACAAGATTTTTACTTGAGAAAAATCTAGTTAGGTAAAAATGGCATTTTACACTCGACTCTGTTATGTAGGTTGATAAAGAAAACAGAAAAAAGAAGCTTTAAAGCATAAATGGAAAGAGTAGCTCTGCTCGTTCTTAAAAAAAAAAGATTACAAAGTAGACATGCTATAAGCAGAAGAAGTTGTGTAAAATATACTTAGTTTTCAGATCTTTTTAGCAAGAAAAAAAGCTTTTGAGGCAAGGTTTCATTACAAAAATAATCACTCTTGTTGTCTTACCTTTGTGCCATCTCTGGCTCAGGTTGTTGACTTCTCCTCCTCAGCTTGTCCGAGTCTGGTGTTTTCTTTTAAGGCGGTGGAGTGAACTGCATGTAAAGGAACTGCTGATCCGGATGTCAGAATGCATGAAGTGCTGCTACTTTTCGTTTCAGCATGTCTTTCCATTACCACATCGCTCTCCCCGAGCCGTGCCTGCATACACGCACTATGTACATAGCATGTCATGCAGAGCTTGTTTAAGGATGTAAATACAGGGCTTTGTGGGGCTGGAGTTTCTCTGAGTCACCCACTCAAACAGAGAAGGAAATTCTGGTCCTACGGACCTTTCTCTGATTTATTTATTAATTTTTTTTCCTACAAGGCGTGATTTTATTGCTTGTTTGTAACATCCCCAGGGAGAGTGCTAGCTCTCAAAAAGTGCTTTGAGCTAAATCCTGGGCTATCACTGTCGTTATTTCCCTTCCTTTTCATGACACCAAAAAGAGGTGATTGATTTTCAGTGGGTATCTGACTGGTTATGTTCACTTCAAGCTGGTATTTGAAAAAAAGACAAGGGTTACTCTTAAATCCATTTATACTCCTGGAGAGCAGGGAATGTACCTGTGGAGAGTGTCAGGTTCTGATTTTGATCAGTGACGAAGGGGGAAAAAAAAGGTTTATTTGCCCATTGTATGCATGTTTGCAATCTTCTTACCCAAGGGGGAAAGAAAGGCCAGAGGGGTAATTTTGCTTGGTCCTCTGCTTATGCCTTAAATATCGAAACTGAGGATTATATTGGCTGAATTCAAACTGCGCGCCTCTGAAAGGGGTGGGGGATTAGGAGACGAGAGAAGAAATAGTACTTGGGGTTTCCTTTTGGTTGAATAGCTTCTTATTTTAGCTGAAATGACCTGACTTAAGAAAAAAGAAACATCACCACGAGGAAAAACATGACAGAAGGTCTGAATGAATAATACCTCATTGCTTCCCCCAGCAAGTTTTCACTTCTGTGTATTGAGTGGAGGTCTTGTGACTGTGACTGCATCTTGGATGATAACAACCCTCTCCCCACACAACACGAGTAGGCACCATGACCACAAAGAGGTGGTCAGGGCCTGAGCCAACCTGGGTGATGGGAGCCGTGGGATGTAAGCCCAGCTGCCAAAGTGCTCCCTCTGTTCCTGCCCTGGTCCAGGCTTTGCACATGCCAGTTCTACTGCTGCCACCAAGGTTCAGAGCGGATTCTCTCTCTTCCCCATTCAAGGCTTTCCTCTCACATGCTTGGAGCTTTCTCTTCTCTCTCATTTTCACTTTTGTACTCATATTCTCAGGCCACTTCTCCAAAGGTTGCCCAGAACCTGAGCATGTTTGCTGCACAAAGTCCTCTGCAGCTATACATCTGGAGAAAGGTGTTTTGGAAAGGGGAGGATGAGGAATCAGCAATGCCAGGATTGGTACATCATAGTCTAGCCACCACTGGCAATTGATCTGCTTTTTTTTCCCCATAAACATCCTCGTGAGGTTTTTAGGGAGTGATCTGAAGAGAACTGTCCAGGAAGGTGCAATGCAGGGAGTACAGAGGCACTTGGAACAATGTGTGAAGGCTTCTCTCCCTTCAAAATTGAAAGGATAACTAAGAATGATGACAGAGGCTGATGGAGGGGGGAAATGAAACCAAGTGAGCAGTGTAATGGAGAAGCTGGGATGGCTTAATTTGTGATGCAGGGGTAAGAAAGCTGTGGGCAGCCAAGGTACCCTTCTGTTCTTGCTGCAGGCCCTGCTCTATGCTAATGGGATGCAATTCTTCTCAGTCCTCTAGACCAGGTGTAGTGTCTCTTTTCTTGTGGAGCAAGGAGAAGAGGCCCACACCCTGCAAAGTCCTCTCTGTCCTTGGTGCCTCCATACATGTCACCAATGACACCAGCATGCAAAGCAGCTGCCGCTTCATGTGATTGCAGATGCTGAATGCATCATCTCGTTCCTTTTCCCTGATGATGGGGCTGCTTCCACATGCATTTTTTTGCTAGCATTGAGGACTTTGCCATGTTGCCGCTCACCTCCCCTTCAGGCCATGCATGCGTCCTTGGGGGGCAACCAGTGAAGCTCTGCTGATTCCTGTGCTTGCCTTTGGAGCCAACCTTCTCTTTGCAGTACTAGGCTGTGACAACCATCCTGAGGCCCTGCTGGTCCCATGCTGTGCCCTGACTGCATCACAAACATCAGCGCCATGGTCCTGATTCTTCAGCTGTCAGTCCTGGCTCTCGGGAAGAGGGTCAGAATGGGGCTGGTGCTGCTGGCATCCTTCCAGCTTAGGAGCTCCATCAGTAACTGTTGCACCACACAGGGTTGTGCAGTGGAGATATGGTGGTTTTGTCTTGATTTAAATCAGAGTCTAACCAGTAAAAGATTTGCTCTTCTTGAGAAGAGAGTGAGCATCCGCTGTTATGATCCTCTTGATTTCCTCTGGATGCTCTTCAAGTCTGCTCCACTTTTCAGTTTCATTCTCCCTGTCCGTGCCCTTTCATGTTCTCAGGTCCCTGGATTTTCTCCTTTTTGAAGGGCTTCTCTAACTCTGTGCTGGGGAGAAGGTTTGGAAGCCAGCCAGAACGAAACAGCAGGAGGTTGGGCAACAGAGAGCACAACAGAGCAATGTGTGGAGCCTTGGGATGGTCCTGGAGTAGCATTTATTGTGAGACGTGCTTGCTTGGGATTGCCATGGGGGTCTGAGAGTATATCTGAGCATCTTGGTCTTACTGTGAGGTCTCACTGGGTGACACCCAGGAACACCCAATTCTCCCTGTGTTCCACCTGGGACATGGGCCAGAAGGCTACTGGAGCTTTCTCCTGTCTGCCATGGGCTACATACTTGCCTTGGGCCATTGTAACATCCCACCAGCGCTGTCCTGCAGCCTCTGGGTGAGCCAGAACTGGGGTGAAATGTCCTATCATCTGAATCTGGTGGCTTTGCAGAGCCGTTTGTTATCGAGTTGCTCCATCTCGTGGCTACAGGGGAAATGAGAAACATGGCTTCAGCACGGTGATGTTCCTGTCTCTATGGTCTATTACCGGGGCAAAGAGTTTATCCTGTAGCTTAGACAGCTTATCCCACAACCTGCCTCCACCAACCAAGCACTGGACTCCTTGTCTTCACCAGCCTCTGTGTTTGCTCCACCATCCATGCTGTGGACAGACCAGGAGTGATGAGACAACGAAGAGCCAGAAACTCTGATGGTGATGAGTGGAGAGGACCAAGGCATAGAAAGAGCTGAAATGGAGTTTTTCTGTAGAGGGGGTGACCATCAGTACTGCCCGTGAGCTGCTGGCGAGGCCAAGGGGCCAGCACCACGAAGCTGCTGTACTGGTACGGATGTCTGAACTCAGGTAATGGCCTTCTTACTGCAGTTTAGTGAATTTGAAAATGGTGAAATGTGAATAAACCCAAAGCAAAAGGAACCGTTCTCAAATCTTCTGCATTCTGGTCTGTGGCCCAAGCTGTTAAAGCATTCGTTCCCCTGTGTCCTTACCCTGCTAACTCTCAAGCTGCAGCACCCACCGCAACAACTTGGTGGAGACCTGTCTCTTGTGCTGCAGCTTTTACTCTCTAGTTATTCTCCGACTTTGCAGAGCAGGCATTCAAGCACCCTGGGCCCTACCTACCACTTCACAGCATATGCCTCTTTCCAGCCTAATGACTGAGTCATTTTGACTCCTTGAAGGTATTTTTTTTAATTTTCTTTTTTTTTTTTTTAAACTACTCAAAGCATTAGCTACACTGGTCTTCAACTCATAATTACCCCTGACAGGTTTGAGACATTTTTGAAAGTCAGCTATTTCCCAACAGATCATACAAATCTCCAAACCGTAAGATCCCCCGCCTCTCCCAGCATGATGGGGCAGGCACTTCAGCTGTGGTTTTGCAACGTGGGAAAAAAAAAAAAGAGTTACTGAAGATGATGGAGGACATCTCATTTTGTGAGGTCCTGTGCAATGGCACAGCATGTGTCTGTGAGAAATTGTTAGGCATGTTTACGACAGCCCTCGCGTCAGGGAGGAAAATTTGTTGAACGTCATTATGAGAAAATAATGAACTGAAGAATGTAAGAGTCATTTTAGGCAAGAGAAAAAGTGCATCTAATACGGCATCTGTCTTTGACAGAAGAAGGCAGTGGATGTTCAGGGGAAGAGCATAAGAAACCGTGTTCCCGTTGCTTCCAGTGTTTAGTAGAGGTAATTTGTTTGTTAGAAGTGCTCAACAGAAAAAGCAGGTAGGTTGCCAGCTGAATCATGGTTTCTGATCTTCCTGAGATAGCAGAAATTGAGAGGCAGCAAACCTCCGGGTTCAGATAATTAGCATGAAGCGATGAGTTAGTTAGAAATGCAGTGACAGCAGTCAGAATTCGGCAATGCTACTTTCCCCTAAATTTGTGTCGATAATGTATTCCTCAAAGGAGATATTTCTATGAAAGGAGACATTGCCAAGAGACTTACGGTTTTTTGGGAAAAAAAATATTTATTCGGTGTTAAAATTAATTTTGCTTTCTCTGTGTTCTGCTCTATTACTTCATTGTGTGAACTGTGTGTACCGATGTTGAGCCAAACGTCAACTCTTGGCCTGCTAGAATGTTAACAGGCCAGTAGCAATGTGGATATTTATTATATCATGACGTACTAGTAAGATTTAACTTTACTCTCACCGAAGGTTGAGAGCACAGAGGTTTTGGCTGTGAAAAAAAACAACCCCTCTCTTCTCGCATGTGTAGTTGGACGTACCAGTTTGGTGCTTTGCTAACCTTACGACCACGTATTCATCAAATATTAGCTCTGCCGAGCGTTGTGCTGATAAGCTGTGGTAGTTGCTGTGCCTAACCACACCACTTTTAGGGTGGTTTGGGTGTCTACACAGGACATCTCAATGCACCATGGCAAGTTTGCCTGCTTGACACTGTAAAGTTTGGGGTTTTCCATCCTGTCCTAAATGTAACTGTTCTGGTGTCATCCTGGTAATGTAGGTGGAGTCTGTCATCTTCTCCTTTTTCCACGCGGGGAATGAAAGCAGAGATGAGCAAAAGGACTTTCCAAAGGTGATACAAGACACCTGCAGAGGAATGTGGTTTCCCAACTCCAGATGCCTCCCACGCAGTGCCAACACACTATTTTTAGCCTGTTCCTTCCTGGGACCCAGCTGCTGTCTGCAGCCCAGGGGAGCCAGCGTTGCATCATCAGGTCTGGGCGTTCACCCCTCTTCTAGAAGTCCTGAATTCTTCAGAAATAATTTGTGTCTACCCTTTCATATCCAGAATTAGCTATTCTCGATTGGTAAGTGCTGAAACTGCGTTGAAACTGTGCAGTAACACACAAAAGAAGTAATCAAGAATGTGACGATGTGCATTTCATGTCTTTTTCCATATACATGTGATCACTTTAATTAATTTGGATCTTTTGATCTTTCTATTTAATCTCAATAACGCTCTGGTTAGGGTGAGGCTGTGTCTGTGTGATAAAAGCAGAGTTTCTACAGTTATACTCTGTGCAGATTTCAGCAAGGATTAAGGGAACTCTATCTTTCTCTCCCTCCTATTTTTCTGTAGCTGAACTCAGGAAGTGGTGACCATCAAGCAGAACTTGCACTGTTCTAACTGGGGTAATGGTCTGGCGTTTGTGCAGAAGCACTTATTTAGCCACCTAAAGTATGGAAATGTTTTGTGCACTCATAATTCCTATTTTTTTTCCCCATTATTATTCCCTTTAAGCTGATTCTGCTTAGAGAAACAGGCTCTACTTCGAATTATTTGGTTTCTTTGGCCAAGCATCGCTTGTGCGTTTAGCAGAAGACTTCTTTTCATGCCTTGCGGTACCTTCCCAGCACCGTTGTTCTCATGACAGGCTCAGGTGCTGAAACACCAGTTTGGTTATGCTAAACCAGTTTGGTTAGCGCTGCTGCTGGTTTTTACGCTACCTTTACGCAGCGGTGTTAAGCATTTGCTTTCTCCGATGTGAAACACGAGTGTAGCATCCCACATGTCTCCCAATCACAGAAAACAGTCTGCACATTTTTGTTTCCTTTTCACACATCTGTCATTTTGCTTGCTTTTGATACAGTGTGAAGGTTTGTTTTTATTCTCTGAGGTGCTGATTTTTATAGTTTTAGTTGCTAACAATGAGAAGTTTATGCAGAAGGAAGTCCATTCCCTCGTTCCTTTCATGTTTAGATGAAAGGCAGAGGAAGAGGAAAACTTCTGATCGCTTTGTGTCCCTTGTCATTGTTAGTGTTCGGCGTTAGGTGCCTTTGCAAGAGCTGGCTTCTGAGCTGCTCGCTCTTCTCAGAAAAGCTGCTGTGTAATTCGCCTGCAGAAAGGGAACACTGAATTTCCAGCCCTGTTTTAACACTAGTCCTTTTAAAAACCATTGCTGTCATGCTCTCCTTAGAAAAGCGTTCGTGGAACCACGTTCAGGACATAACCAATGGACTTAAAAGATGTTTGTTCAGAAAAGCACTCGGCAAGTGGCATCTTTAATCTCCTGAGCCCCTCACACTGGAGAGACTGGGGAGAGGCAGGTTCAAGAATTGTCTCAAGAAAGAAGCTGTGAAAGAACCCGATCTAAGGGAAGCAGTTTGTCATAGAATCATAGAATACCAGGTTGGAAGGGACCTCAAAGATCATTTACTCCAACTTTGCAAGGTAAAAAAAATATAGTTTAAATGAGACAGCCTAGCACCTTCTTTTGCATCTTTGTATTATTCCGTTGAACCATACCAAGTTCTTGGCTCTGAGACATGAAGAAATGCTATGGAATAGAATGCGAGTTGGTTTTTTCTGGTTGTTTTTGCTTGGGGTTTTTTGTTTGTTTGTTTGTTTTTTACACTGTGGGAATGGTGGCTCTCAATCACTTTTGGAAGTACAGGCTTTCCATGTTACTGCTGGTGCTGATATTTCCATTATGGTTTCTTGTGCCGCTAATTGCTCAGTAAGGCCAAATTTAGGGTCATTTTTCACTGTTTGCTCTTTCTAGGACAGAATTCTTAGAGCTGCAGGAGGCTGATGCAGACAGGAGTGATGGAGCCTCTGCTTGCTGCACGTTCTCATGAGGACAGACAGCACACCACGGGAGGGAGAGGAAAGATGGAGGAAAGGGATTTAATGGCCTTTTTACTGAAATTGTGAGGGATTTTTTTTGCCCTTATGTACTTTCTTTCCATTTTTTCATCTATTCTCACTGCAGGTATGTTCCAGCCCTACAGAACTAGGACTTGGAGAAATTCATGCCACCTGTACTCTGAGGTAGCCTTTGTATCTGTATGTAACTATATGTTAGAGTATTTATGTATCGTTAATATGTTATCCCTATAGAAAGGGCCCCCCCACGACACCTCAACTAGGGTTTCAACCAAACGAAGGGAGAGCTCTTGCTCTGTCCTTCATGCCATCTCCTCCCTCCTCTTTCCACTCACCATCCCTTGCTTTCCTCAGAGGATTGATATGTGGGAGCTAAAGGCTGCACCATTCTGTGCCTTTTCTTCTTTCTTTTATTCTGAGCCTTTAGTGAAAGGTTTAAAGGGCTTTTAGTGGATGGCAGTTGCCGTGGGTTTAAAAATGTCTGTCTTCCTGTCTAAAAGTGGAGCTTATTCTTTTGTGCTGTGATAGACACACACTTCAGACTTCTCACACTTATTAATTCAGAGTGGAATAAAATTCATATGAATAAATACAACACTGATGAACTTGTTACAAGTATTTATCAGGCCACATCCTTTTCCTGTTGTCTTCCTGGTAAGCAGTTTTAAAGTCAAGTATTTAGACATTTTAGGATAAAATTTTTCTGATCTTAAGCATTTCTCTGTAAATAACCGCAACCGCTGAAGCAAACCTAACTAGGGCTATAGCTTTGATGCAGAGCTAGCAGTCAGGCTTATGATCCAAATTAGGGGGGAGGGGGAGAAAGTGTTAAAATGTATTTTTTCTTTAACTACAGGATTTTTAATTTTTTTTAAAAAATATTCCTACTATAGTTCATGTTTTGCAGTGCTGACACCTGGTTCTTCATGGGAGAATTGTTCCAGGATCCAGAATATTGTTTCTTCCATTTCTTCTGTATCTCATTAATTTGTGAAAAGTTGGATCAAATTTGAGATCAAGATGAGTCCAAGCTTCTAAGACTGCAGTTTAATTGTATACACATATCCTACCATACCTCTTCTTGGAACTATAAAATTCATTCCTCTCAAGTAGGACAAAAAGAGTAGTGATCCTAAAGTAACTACTTGTTGTGCTTGCACTCTTCTTTTAATCTGACCTTGTTTATCAAACTGAGAAATAACAACCATTCCTGGGTAGGAGAACTCTTGCTTATGTTTCTGCATTGAGGCGAACATACATGTTTGGAGGAAAACCCATGCATGCTCATTAAATTAAATATAATGCCCCCACAAACAGACGGATGTCTTATGTAATTTATGGCTTCCTGCTCTTCTGCTCGATAGCACCTTCCTCACCACTCTCCAGGTGACCCCAGGTACAGGGAGGTGCAACTCAGCAGGAGCGAGGTTCACAGCATGGAGTTCACAGCATGTAAGCAACAGGCTAGGGAAAAGTGAAAAAAAGAAGAGGTACATGATGATGTTGTAAAACCATTTGTGTTTGTTAGCTTGATGCTACTTAACCGTGACTTTTCTTGTGCATGCTGGACCTGCAGGGTGAAGGCGAATGCTGGGTTTGGTTTTGCATTCAGCTGAATATTCACGGCCAGGTCATGCGTAACTGTGGTGGGTGGGTGGGCATGGAGGAAGCACGGCTACTTTTAGCCCCTCTCCAGCTTGCAGGAGCTCCCAGCATCAGTTGCTGCCCAACAGAAGGGCAGGAAAAGAAGGAAGGCTCCCAGTGCTGGTTCTGTGGGAGCCTAAATACTGCCACTTTGTGCCTTCCTCCTGGTTGGCTGTGCTTGGAAATGGGCGATCTCCTCTTTGGAAATCTCTTTGCTAAGTTAAGGGCTGTGTTTTATGGTGTTGTCATTATTTAAAGGTGTTGCATTTCATTTCAGATAGGTCCATCTCCTATTCCAAGGTATAGGAGACACCTAGGCTGTATATGCTGCTGAAGGCAAAACTGGACAAGTGATTGAGGAGAGTCTGGGTGCTGTGCAGTGAACCTCCTGGCAAGAAGGAAACCTAGACAAGATTTTCACGTTCGTGTCGCTTTCATGTCGCACACTAATCATTTCATTACCCCCAGCTCTTCACTTTTTACTTAGCACCATCCTCTCCACCCCCAGACGTACACACGCTCTTCAGGTCTCCCAGCTCACAGAAATGAGAAGAAAGGTGACTCAATCCCACACCTTTCAATGCGCAGGAAAAAACAGCCTTTTCTCACTGCTGAGGGAAATCTGAGGCAGATTCTCTGAAGAGTCCCAGCTGTGGCTTCCTAGCAAATGTCAAGCCTGGGGAAAGAGCCCTGTGGACAGGCAATTCCTGAAATGGGCAACTCAAGGTGGGAGAGGAGGCAGGAGGAGGGGGTTGGCTGCTTGGGGTGACCACCGTGGGTGCTGGAGGGATGGTTCTGCTTTTCCCTTGCCCAGGAGGTAGCTTCTGACTTTAGGAAGAGGTTACAGAACCAGTAAAGTGGGGAAGTATGGTAAGAAATCTCGCTCAGTTTAAGGAACAGAGCCACTAACCGGTTTTGAGAACTGAAATGTAGGGTTAAGAAGTCAAATTTTAGATGCAAGGCTCAGGAATAGAAGAGGGTTTACATTTCAGCCAGAGCCATGCACAGTTATAGAAACGTATTGCCCAGAATGCTAAAAATTGGTGTAATTGGTATCACCTTAGGACCCAGAGGAGGATTGTGATGGATCAGGTACTCTAGATGATACAGCCATGTGAAAAAACAAAAGAAATTTTGGTTGAAGAGCATAGGTAGGCCCAGCATTTGTCCTATAGGAAACTCTGCACTTGCTGAGAGACTGAAAATGTTCTTGTAATCCCTTTGCCAATGTGTGTTGGCAGCTCAGCTCCCTGTGGTGATGGGCAAGAGATAGTGGTTTATTTATATTATTTTATAAGACGTGTATTTTTTGACTCGCTGACCGTCGCAAAGGAATTAGTTCAAAGCTGTGTGCCAGGTCTTACCGATGCAGCAAGTTTGTCATGGTCTCTGTCCTTTAGGGACCAGCTTTCAACATGCCCCAACTTTGTTGCAGCTCCCCAGCTGTGCTTGTGTTAAAGAATGTACAAGCACACCATAGAAAAGGAGTGGAGTGGAAATCTGCAATCATCTGAGAAAAAGTCAATACCTTATGATTCATGAGAGCCTGACCATCGAGGTATGTCACAGATGACATCACCTGTACATACTGCATTAACAGAGACGTTTAAAAGGACCACAGCTCAGCTGTGAGCATTGCTGCCATGGTCCTGAGTGCACTAAAGGGGTCTGCAACTTCTTCCTTTTCTTCAAACAGGTCTTCTTAGTGGGTGCCCAAGATCAGACTGCTGTGGAGGAACAACATGAGGCAGAGTTGGGGGACACTTGCACCCATCCACCTGCTTTGCGGGTGCTGTACTGGCTGCTGGGCACAGGCACAGCCCCTGGTTGAGTCCCTGCAGACCTGCCAGGGCACTGGGGCTCAGGCAGAACCAGAATCCCCACAGCTGCCCACCCAGTACAGGCATAGCAGGATGCACCTTGCTATGGGGAGGGTATGGCCACGTTATTCTCCTAGATGCTGCCCTGCTGCTCCTGACAGCCAACCAGGAAGGAAACAACCTGCCCATTTAATGGTGATGCCTAAAATTTGGTTGTGACCTCATGTCCAGCTAGATTAAAAAGTTGAGTGACACCTTTAATCTTGGTAGGTGATGCCTGTACATCTTTGGGGTTCCTGAGCTGTAGTTGCAGTAAGAAAAGCAAAAGGTCCAACACCCACTTTTAAGAAAGGAAAAGAAAAATCAACTCTTTTAAAAAGAATTAAGAAATTACAATAGTCTGCAATTATTTTGAAGCTGAGGTGCCTCCTGCTAATGTATCTCTGCTCTTCAGGCATTGACAGATCTCACAGAAGCTCATGGGTGCTCTCTCCAACTTCCAGTCAAATGAACTGAAGGAATAGCTCACTCTTCCTTTTTCAGTGACAACTGAAAAAACAGGGACCTGAAGATTAGACTAATGATGGTGAGTGTCTGGTGCAGATGCTAAGTCTGGCATTGCCAGAGATTGGCAATGGTGAGTCACTGGTGTGGGTGCTACCCTGGCGCTGACAAAGAATGGCAATGGTATCACAGAATCACCTAGGTTGGAAAAGACCTGTAAGATCATCCAATCCAACCCTTAACTCTAATCTTTATCACCCCTAAGATAGATCCCTAAGCACCTCATCTTTACGCCCTTTAAACAGTTCAAGGGATGGCAACTCAACCACCTCCCTGGGCAGCCTGTGCTGATGCTGGACAACTCAGCCACCCTGGTATCAGCCACCCTGAGCCTTAATTCATTTTAAAAATCGTTTGTTGTTGACATTGAAGAGAGTTTCCATCAGTGGGTGGACTGAGTGTAAACAGGATGAAAGATTTATCTGGTCACACCTCTTGATTTATGCAGCGGTCAAATTGCAGGAAGAATGTGACAGAAAGTCAAGAGGCAGCAGGAGACAGAAAAACCAAACCATGGCTGCCTGACCAGGGAGGTTTCAAGGGCAGGATGTAGCTAAAGGCTGAAAGTAAAGAAAGGTCTCCTTGCTATTTCCCACCTATTGGGCGCTGGGAGTTGTGCTGGACGTGGTGATGGTCAATTCTGTCCTAAAGATCAACTCGAACACCTTTCATATAGAACAGACCTGGTACCTGGTGCAATTTGGAGGTACAACCTGGTACTTGGTGTAGTTTGGAGAAAACAGAATATTTGTATTTGATGGTAGGACTTTTTTTCTCTTTTTTTTTTTTTTTCCCCCCCTTCTCTTTTTCTCCTGTTTGCGGCATTGAGCCACACACAGGGGCAATTCCCACTGAGCTAGACTGAAATCTGCAAGTGATGACACTTGAAGCTTTAGGTTGTGCTCTAAATGAGAGAGCGGGTGTTCGCTTTCCAGCACGAGCATGGAAAAGGAGCATTTACTGGTTCTCACGCGCTGTCAGCGTCCTTGCATCGGCTCTGGTCCCTTCTCATGTTTGTGCGCTGCCAGAAAACAGCAGTGAAGTGGACTCTGACAAAGTGTAGCCAGCACGGAATTTGTTTGACAGGGCTGTAGAAATAAGAAATGATCCAGCTGAATTCCCCGAGTTCATTTTCCAGCACTCGAAGTCAAGATAGGAGAAAGAACAGAAGGTTTTGCTGTGTAAATCAGGCAAATGTGGCTGATTCATTTTGAGAAATTTGTGTCTCGATATGAATCATGCCGCCAACTTGTAAGAAAAAGGATTTAATTCTCAGGATGGTTTTGTTTCTACTACAAAAGCCTGAAGAGAATCAGGTTTGGAACATGATACTTTCTGTAATAATTTTACTGCCTTTATTGAACATAGTGCTTGCTGTTACATAAAAAAAAGAAAAATATAAAGAAAATCACACTGGCCACAGTTCAGATTTTCGTATTTTAATCGGTCAAGTGATCCCTTCTAATTTCCAGGCAACTGTGTCACAGGGCCCTACCTCGTAGTATTTATCTCAGTAGAAGGAGAGAGCTGGGGATAAGCAGAGTTCTCTGATTTTACTGGGACTGTCATATGCTGGGCACGCTTTAAAAGATACAGTGCAATGGAAAAAGAGGGACAGAGATTTCCAAGAATTCAGTATCTCAAAGCTGAGGCATTAGGATCTTCTAAAAGAAACGGCAGTTTCCACGCACATTGAGATGATTCTAGGAAATATTGAGGAAAATTCCCCAGACAACGTAACCTTCAGCAAAGGGGAGACAAATCGTAGTGATGTTTACTCGGTAAATAAACAGCTCAAGGGTTTAGGAAATATACCAGGATCATCATCTTTTTTCTTTTCTTTTTTT
>WEIS01101654.1:0-14553 GCA_013389965.1 Todus mexicanus
ACTTTTTTTTTTAAAATTGGAAGTATTATGAAGGCAATTGCCTGCCACCAGCGACTCTCACATCACTTTCTCAGGGCCCTGCAGCCTGAGAACAGCCGCTGCGGCGACGGAGGATCGGGTGGAGTGACCTGAATTACAAGAAACCAAAATGCTCCAAAAAAAGGCGCTATAAGAAATGCCTTCCCTTTACTCACTATTGAATGGTTTTAAAGGTTGCTGGGGACTGCTGTGTTTCAGGTCCACTCCTGCTGTCACCAGTCTTCAGCAACGCTTGAAGAAGACTGGTGTTCTGGATGGGATGGATCCCTAAGACCTAGAGGGCATATTTCTGACTTACAACTGAACTACAAAATCCGACACTACGGTGGATCTAGCGAACAGACCAAAGAGTACAAGCAAGCACAGGAATATTGTAAGAGTTCCAATTCCATTTGTGCTTCAACAGAGGAAACTAGAGCACGTTTCCCAGCGTTGCTTCTGGAGACCTGCTGGCGGGGGTGAGGACCAGGCTGGGTGCTGCACAGGGAGTTCGTCTGCAATGCAGCACCTTTGCTTTCAGCTTGTTTTGAGGAAAAATCTCCTCCAGGGCTCATACAGAGGCTACAAACAACCTATGGCTACACTATGGCAAGCCAGGGCCAGATCTTCTGCATATTCATCTGCAGCGAGCCCTGGAAATAATGTGACCGATGTTTCAGGTGTTTTGGCAGGAACACAATTTGCACTGATGGTTTGGCCCCGATTTGCACGTGTTGAGTATCTTGAAATGTGTCACGGATGCTGTCAAACGCACGGAGGAAATAACATTTCCTTCCAATCTGTTTTACTCACTGTAGTAGCGTGTGGTGTAGCCGTACTTGACTGAGAGTAAAAGTGGCAGCAGAAGCGTGATTTGGTAGTACCCCTTGAAATAAAGCCCAGCGTACAGATTTCTGCATTTCCTAACTTATTTGGCTATTCCCAGAGATTGCTGCTGGTCCTTATTCACCATATCGGCAGAGATAGCTCTGTTACACAGCCTGGAAAACAAGCGGAAGGACAGACAGGTTCTCTCTGCTTGCGCTCTTTCTACTTTACTCCTCTGGCTGTGCTTGATAGACCCAGTGGTGTGGAACAAACATTGCTCCTGTAAGTAACTGCTGCCAGTTAGATCAGCAGGTAACATGCAGCTCTGGGGCTGCAGGGGGGCTTTGGTGGCAAACCAACAGCGCACATACCAGAGAAATAGGGGATGTACAGACACGTGCTCCTTCCTCCTATGGGTTTCCTTGTTTAAAGTATCAATATGTATATTGGAGAACTCTGGTTAAGAAACGGAGTTAGACCCTGCCAGTTGCATTTACAGTATTTTGCTAATCTGTTCTTTCAGACACCACGAAGAGAACATATCATTGTGCTGCTTTATTGATCGAAGGAGAGATTCGATTTGACAGTGATTTCAGAAAAGCCTTCAAGTTGTCCAAGATGTGGTAGAATTATTAACTACCCTAAGCTGACATATGGTAATTTAGCGTTTAATGTTTGCCCCGGCACGCTGAGGAGTCATCATGCCAAGTTACCAGCTGATGCCCAGAAGTTTATGAGTACATAAATAATAGCTGAAATAGTTTTCTGGAGCCATGTTTAGGTTTAAACATCCAGCCTTTGATTCGTGGTGTATTATAGTGAAACTTTGTTTGGTAGTGTGGCGGCGGCTGGAACCCCACTGCACTACCCACTACAGTTGGAATAAATCAGTAGGGTTTTGTAGCCTTTTGCAGCTGTATTTGTACAACTTCATCTTGAAATAATTTTAATTTCTGTGCCTAGGCTTATAATTTTTTCAAGCGCGTTACACAGTCGGCTGTACATAATTATGTCTTACAGCCATAAGCGCTGACAATCTGCTTACCTAAACTATTCTGCTCTAAACTTGTCATTTAACTGATGGGGAGAAGGAATTGCATGTAATTCACCAGATCGGAAATTAAATTACCAATTAATAATACTGCAAAAAAATTAAACAAGAAATTCGGTACGTCTGTCAGAGTATCTGCGAAGAAAAAGGCAGTTGAGCGCCAGCATCCCAGATCGGACTGGACTCCACCATCCACGTTACCAAGTCCACCAAGCTGCAGGTTTGCACAGAAAATCTGAGTGGTTTGCACCTCGCAGCTCTTGTGGAAGCGCTTGGAAGAGCAAATGGCATCAGCAAATTAATGTGTGCCCACTGTAAATAATTAGTAATAGATTTCTCATGGGGAGCCTCTTGAAGTAACTAGTCTTTGGAGTATTAATGAAGCTCCAGGCCATCTTGTGGTGGATTTCCCTTGCATCTCACACAAGCACTAGCTGCTTGTGAGGTGTCTGGGTGTACTTGCGTGAGCACGTTCAGGAGCGTGGCTGCTCAGCCACTTGTTCAAGTGTCTGTGCTTTGTGCCTTCTGCAAACAGAACTAGCTATGTGAATGTGGGCATTGATTTGGGAGTTTTGGAGGGTGGGAGGTCTGTGGTTGTGTCCGTGCTTGTCATCTTTTGAGGACAGTTACTGGCTTTGGGGGGTTGAATCAAAAAGCAGAATGTGCCATGAGTGGAAGTGGGATGTAAAGAGGCTCTAGAACTTATCAGAAGTGACTGGGTTTTTTAAAAGATTATAGTAATATATGGTGCCGTGTCCTGGAGTAGACCTATCTGCCTCTTGTGTTAAAAGCGTGTGGACGGGAAGCACGTCAGTAAGTCATGTGGGAAAGTCTAACGTGAATTCAAGTCAAAGTAAGCAGGGGGCTCAGATCTAACCCGCACAGAAGTGCAGTTAATGAAAGAGGAAAAATTTGCCAAAAATTCAGCCCTGTGAATTCGTTCCAAATGAGCAGAGTGCAGCTAGGTTTGCGATTTCCTAAAAGGCGAATTCCCATCCCTCATGTATAAAGCAGATTTGCAGAGATGCTGGGTGTTGGAGCCTGAGGACACCCACATCAGGAGGAAAGGTACTGTGGAGAAGTAGATGTACACACACCGAACATGTACATGTGGCATGATGCTGGTTTGTGCGGTGTGGGCTGGGATCTGCATTCCTGACTTTTGCCTGTTTGTTGTTGTTACCTTGCTGGATTTTTCCAACCATAGAGTTCTTGTGGTGTCCTGCTCAGCAGTTGCTTGAAGGAAAAGTGCAGCTCTCACATGTCCTGTTTAGCTGCTGTTACCTGTTGCAGAAGGAAGCGCATGTATCCATCAATGGGCAGAATTTGGCCACTGGAGAACAGTTCTAGAGGATCCTGTGTTTTGTCTGCATAACATATGAGCATGAGTCCTAAAACTAAAGTAAGCTCACACTGAATTTGTGCAGTGGACAGTAAATCATAGAATATCTTATGTTGAAAGGGACCCATAAGGATCATTGAGTCTAGATCCACAGCAATGCTCCTGTAGTGCATAGGGAGAACTTCATCTTCTGCCTCCTCACAGTTGGTGCTTCCCTTTACTGAGAGTGCAAAGAACTTCTATAAGTGTGCGATGCAATCTACCCTACAGAACAAATGAATGGATTTACTTTTCCTGTCATTAAACTTATTAGAGAGACTTTGAGAACCGCAGAGCTTTAAATCCTGCTCTGCGAGTGTCCCAAAGTAGAGTCTCAAACATGAGCCTCAGCAGATTTTGTTCTCCAAAATGTATACACTGGAGGGTTTTATAGTTTTTTTCCTATTGTTAGCTATTTGCAGACAGGTCCAAGAGCTTAATTTTATGCTGAGACCAGCATTTGCAATCATGCCACAGCACCGCTTTTCCGTGATCGGTAATATCTGTAGGTGGTGTGCAAAATGTGGATTCAATGCCTGCCTATATATGATTGGGAAAACCAGAGCTCATTACACAAGCAAGCAAAGGTCATGCTAAGACCAATTCTATCCCCTGAGTCTCAGAGAGACTCCCTTCATGAGGACACGAGTGTGTTTGTTCCCCACCAAACACTTTATCCCTGTGTTCGAGTTCACTGTCCTACTAAGAGGAACGCTGCTTGTGTTGAACTGCTGCGGACATTGTACAAAGATCATTCTTCACTTTTTCGTCTGCTGTGCAGCCTAATTTTTAAATGCCACGGGCCAGATTTTCAGCTGAAATAAATTAGTATGCCCCTGTTTGAAGCCAGTGAGTCTACACTGATGTATGTTAGCTGAGGGCTTCGAACATTAGTTAGAGTGGGCAGGTTACTCCTGCCTAGGTCACTATTTGCTTATTACTGAGCTCTCAGTTTCCTGCCCAGTTTTACCCAGAAAGGTGCTGGATTATCTTTGCCAGGCTGGCTTTGTGGCAGATGTGATGTGAAGCTTCAGGCCAGACACGCTTCAAAAGGAAATGAGGACGAAGTCCCACTGCAGTGATTCCTTTTTCTTGCATTAGTCTCTGTTTAGGTGTAGCCATAGCAGGCGGCAGTGGGGTCAGCGACGAGCAGGCACCACAGACCGGTACCCTGTGTAAGGATAACAGCACGTAGCCCTTCATAAATAGATGATGAAGGCTGATCTTCACTTGCCTGTCATGACTTCTCCAGCACAGGAGTGAGAACAGCGTGTTTTGAACTCTCAGGAGTATTTTCTTTGACCTTTTGTCATGGAGCATCCTCTACAGCAGAGGAGGGCGCGTGCGTGTCGTTCAGATCTCGTAGTTACTATCAGCCGCTTGCATCTTGCACAGTGTGAATCAGCCACAGTTCTTTGGGGCCAAAATTCACCTGATAGCAGCACATGCAACTCCACTGGGATGCCTTCAGTCACTGCACTGAAGAATCTGCTGTCTTGTAAGAGAGATAAGAGAAAGAGTAGTAAAAATGAGTTTTGTTACTTCTGCTATCAGCCTTCTGGCAGTGATAAGACATTGGTCACGTGGTGATATTCTGCTGATCCATAATCTCCTCTTCCCATCAGACCTGCTCTCCTCCCTCGCACTCACCTTGCGACCGTCTGAAGCATTTCCACAGTGGAGTACTTCAAAACAGAACCAGCTGCAAGAGGCCTGAAGAAAGGCACGTGTTGCTTTAGAAATTACTCTGCGGTATCAATTACCATTAGATGTGGAAGATCCATTAGCATTGGCCAATTCTTGGTACAGGCACATTAGCTTCTTGACCTTCATAATAGCGAGTAATGAAAATTACTTAATTATTTAATCATGAGGACCATGTAACAAATTGCAATTTACTGAGTTTTCGCTGGTAAAGGCAGAGACCTGGCAGAGCTGGCATCATTTTAGCTGCTGTAGGTCCTGAGTCACTACTCGGAAACTTTCACCCAACCAGGGAGTTATGAAGGGAGCAGAGTGGCCCTGTGAATCCTGCAGACCTCGGTATTGTTGTGTCCAGACAGCTCATGCTAAAACATAAATCCTTTGCTGTTTCAGCCGGTAGGAAAACAGAATTAAAATGCAGCCAATCCTCAGTCTGGCTGTGCACCAGGTATTCTGGGCTTGTCGTACCTCATCTGATCACATATGAAATCCAGTTTCCTAAGCAAAGGGATTCTTTTATCCCAAGCAGAATAGTGGTAGTTTTGAATTGGACCATGAGTCTGACAAGTTCATTTTCATCCCGTGCTTCCGCGTGGGGTCACACACAGTTATTGGCCAGAATTGCAGGCAGTAATTCTTCTCTCCCTCTGCATTAAGATCTCCTTATTGAGTCTGATTTATATTCTCCTGTTCTCCATCTGCTCAATGTTACATTTTCATCCAGGCAGAGGAGAAAAACCCTGGTAAACCATTCAAAAAAAAATGGAAGGGGAAGGAGTGAAGGCTATCAATGCTACTGATGGGCATAGGGAAAGCCGCAGAGAAACGAACGTATCCGTGTGGATGTAATTTGCCTGAAGGGAACTGCTGTGTTGGAGAGCAGCCTTTGGGCAGAGGGACCTGCGTGAAAGCCAAAGGACTTGTGAAACGCTGGAAGCTTTCAGCAACTGAACATTTGGTGAAGCGCCTTAGCCAAGCGCTCACAGGGTCAGTACAGGGGAAGCAAACTCCTCCTGGATGGGGACTGGGTTCCTCTGCAGGCAGCAGAGCATGAGCTGGGCATGCCAGAGAGGTTCTTTTTGGCGTTCAAACATTTTATAGTTACATTTCTTACTCTCGTGCAGGCTGGATCATCAGTTACATCCGTAACTTAAATGACAGCTTTAATCTCTCTGATCTACTGGTTTTGCGATGATTTATCATCAAAATAAATACATTGTAAATCAGTTTACATGGATTTCAGCTGGAGCAGAGGAAGATTTAACGTAAAGTCAGAGATGTTCACCCACTGGGACAAAGGGAGTGTTTTTACAGTTTAACTTTGGAGTTGTATTTTAAAGAAGAGGAGGAAGCTTAAGATTTTGCGTAGTAGTAGTGATAGTAGCTAAATGCTATTTGTAACTGTGGGAAGAACGGCATTCGTCGCAGTGAATCTAAATCATGTTAAAAATAGGCAGCTAGTCTAAGGGTAGTCCTTGATTCTCTCGCTACAATATGTGGAAAGAGAAGAAAATCACTTCTTTCAGAAATGTGTACTTAAGCGTTCAAGACAGGAAGCTGGGTTTCCATCTGCAAAGGCTGACTTGTCTTCTCTTGATGCAGTTATATTAGACCAGGTACTAAGTTTTTAGAAAGTTATATTTGAGAGGAAACCAGTCCCAGCTGAGGGAAGAAAGAAATCCACAATTCCAGATGTGCCTTTCCATCCTTCCCATTTCTTTGCCAATAGAGATCTTTTCCTACCTACTCTTGTTTGCAAATCCCACCACCTTGGGAAGCTGAGCACAGCTGAGCAGGCTGCTCTTAAACCCGGTGTTGTAGTTAGTGGAAATGCTCCTTTTACTCAAATTTGATAGCTGCCCTTGCTGTGTCAAAGCATCTTGCAAGGCGCAGAATAAATGTTTTTCTCTGAAGATAATTGAAGTGGTTTAGAGGCTCTTCTGTTTTCTTTTCTCCTTTCTGGGAAGTAGTTTGGGATCATTGGTAAGTGTGATAGAAGAAGACAGAAGTTAATAAGTATCACCTTAACCTGGTCAGGTCTCCAAATCTGTCTTAATTTTTCCCTGTCCGTTTGACTTTTGCATCTATTTATTGGAACCACGTGTGATTCTTTAAGCAGCACACAATAATTTGTTTGGAAATACCAGCTAGAGGTGTGTCTCTTTACTGGCTTCTAAAACAACTGTGAAATAAGAGTTAAGAACTTTGATACAAATGAGTCTTAAACATATTGCGGATTCAGTTAAAAATAAATAAGTCAGTCCTTAGCAAGGATTTCAATAAGCAGTAAGAGTAGCTGAATTAAAATATTTCCACTAAAACTAATGAGCCAATCCTGGAATGCTTAGACTGACTCTTAAGTGTGCTCATTTAAAGACATTGAATATGTTTGCCTGTCTGAATTTCTATGGAGCATTTTGAATGCATGACAGATTATAGTCTTCAATTATTTTAATTTGGTTTTCTTAATGGGCAAAATAGCTAAGAGCTTAATAATAAAAGGCACTTACTGCTTATCATTTACATTATTTTATGTGTTCATTAATAATTATAATGGGTTTTATAAAACAAAAATATCAAGTCTGTGTCTCCCCAGGTCATGTTAGTGCAAATGTTTTGTAGTATTCTATGGGAGATTTGGGAAACTAAGTGGTTTTTGAAGAGTGATCTTAACTCCATACGCTATGGAGCAATTTGGGGAACTTCAAAGGAAATATATTGTCTAGTTTGCTCTTTGGGTAGAAAATCCAACGCAGTAAAAACACCCCACTTTGCTTTCTCTGGATATGTTACCAGGCACTTACACCATCACACGTTGATGGGCAGAACCTCAACCATGTAGAGCTTAGTGAAATCCTCTAAATATCATTTATTAGGTACAGGAATACTGTTGTTACAGTCTCATTTTCTCTTCTGTAAGGTCTCCTCGGAGACTAATCTTCTCTAGGCATCTGGGGCGTCTTCTTTCATTCTGGGTCATTTGCCCTCACCAATGTAACAATCCACTCTAAGCTCCATTCCAGAGAGGGTTTTAGGAGAATAGAAGCTGCTTTACAAGCACATTCGTCTTATGGCAGTCACCAGCCATCGTTACTCATCCATCTCACATTGTCATGAGCAGTGTGAGACCATTCTTGGTGCTGGAGAAGCTCAAAGCTCTAAGGGTTCTCTGAGTAAAAAATGTATAAATGCAGCTAAGGAAAACTCCCCTTCTGTCACCTGTTCTGTAGCCCAGAACCCTGCATGCCTCTTGACTAGATTATAAAAGGAAAGATAAATTAAAAAAGAAAAAAATCATGTATGTTCAACAGTCAGAAGATTATCATACGGATACGTTACCATCTTCTCCCTTCCTAGGCCTAAGTGAAGGAAAAAGCAACTCTCTCCTGAGCCAGTAAATTCCCACAACCAGTAATTTTTTCTAGTGGGCTCCTTGGGAATAGAGATTTTTTTTTTTTCCTTCTTAGTATTATTATTCTGGTAAACTGCTTCAGGAAGGGTTTTGACAAAAGAAGTAAACCTTACATTGTGTTCAGATAATGTTCTTAACTTCTCTACAAGATTTACTAAATTGCACCCTGGGAATTATGCAAATGAAACCTTTGGTCAAAATGTTACAGGATTACTGAAAAAAAAAAATTATTATTTTTTAAAAATCTCATTAACAAGACTAAAATTATATATTCCGATACAAAAAACCATGTGCCTTTGTGCGATGAATATCTCCCTGGTAGGAATATGTACTACGCTTCATTGCAATAGTCTTTGCAACTTTCTGTGACGAGTGTTGCTTCTTATGTGATTTTTTTCTGAGCATTTGATGTCTTCTTTCCAGTAAGAACTAGAAATGGAATTAAGTACAGGTAATAGGCACACCATTGTAGTATGATGGCAATTAACAACAAATAACGAGTCCTTGCCGAGTATTTGCAATGTATTTCCCTCCATCTTTGTTTTGCCCAATGCAGTATAATTAACTTGTGCCTTTTTCTTGCTGTAATTGGCCAAGTCGTGTGGCTCTTTGGATATATTTCATCTCCCAGATCTGCAATGATTTACATACAGACAGCTTAGCCCCTATTAATGCTAATAAAAGCGCTGCAAGGACATCCTTTAGCATACGCTTTATTAAACTGTACATGGCTTTCTTAGAGAGCTTCTGTTTATCTACGTTTCCTGAAAATAAAATATAGTGCCTTTAGCGCTGAATATTTAAATCCAACCTCCCTTTTCCCTGTTTCCGTTGCTCTCTATGCATTTCTAATGCTTCTATCACAATGGCATCTGGGTACGATATGCAACAGGAAATAGAGCAGAAAAATATCCACGAGGAGCTAACAGACTCTCCCCTTCCATGATTCAGTTTAAAATTGCTTCTATTTTAGCTCCTTGGAGAGAGACTTGGTTTACTGTTGGATACTTGTACTGAAGTCATGGCCATAACTTGTACTGAAGTCATGGCCATAGTTGAGCTGAGCTGGGACTGGGGAGACCCTCCCAGCTCCCGTGTTTCAGTGAGAAGAAGGCAGCAGAAGTGCAGATACCTTGGGTTGTTTTTTTACTTTCAGCCTTTGTTAAGGAAAAACTTTGAGAGTGAAGGGCTGATTTTATCCTGACACGTCCTTAGGAGCTGTGCAGATGCACGTTGATAGAGATAGACACACAACTATGAGTCCCAAGGTACTGGCTTTTTCCCTTTGTTTTCAATTTCTTAAGATGGGAACCCCGCACTGACTCAAAGCTGGAGGTCCAGCCGTGGATTCCTACATTTTTGTTTACCTGGAGCCAAGCTACGAACATGTAGAGAGTGGGTTAGAGCTTGAACTCCCTGTCGTGAACTCCGCATTTGCACAGACTTTCACATAAATTCAATTTTCAGCTCTGTCTGTCTGGCAGGGTGGAAGCTGTCTTCCTAAAAATGGGGACTGTGGACTTCAATTATGGAACAAGTGAGTCAGTTGCCATCATTAAATCCACAGTTGTGCAAACAAAGCTTGATTTTAATACACTCTTATTTTTACCCACAGCTTTGCTAATGAAAATTGGCTTCATACCTGTCTCCTCTGGTCCCTAATACCCACTGTGCCCACAAAAAAACATATAAACTGTTGAGTGCATCTGGTGGGCGCTTTCACCATGTCCCCGGTACCTCTTTTAAGTGATGATGTGAGTGTAAGTCCAATCAGTTTTCCTCGGTGCTAATAGCCTAAACAAGCAGGGAATCCTGTAGAGAAAAGACAGATGAAACTGTCTCTATTCCCTGACCTTCAGCTCCAGAAGTGTAGGTGCAGCACGAATCAATCCTGGCAGCATCTAGTAATAACTGACATTATTAGCCTTTAACAGGAGCGGGCGGTTTGGTGGAGGCAGGAGAAGGAAGAGAGTGTACAAACTGGGTAATGATCTGGACAAAGGCATTAAAGGAGATGCTCTGAGACGAGGGATACATCTACACCGACACATCCTGCGTCGTGTCTGCCTCCTGCGGCAGGTCATGTGCAGGAGGAGTACGAGAGCAGCTCACAGCCCCATCCCAGGCCCTTTCATAGAATCATAGAATAATTAAGGCTGGAAAAGACCTCTTGGATCATCGAGTCCAGCCTATGACCTACCACCACCCCTCAGCTAAACTCTGCCACTAAGTGTGGCATCCAGTCTTTTTTTAAACACCTCCAGGGATGGTGACTCCGAAGCCTCCTCTACCCTTGGGAAACCACCTTCGCTCCCCACATTGGGGCTGTTTGAGGGTTGTGGGGACCTCCTGCACCCCCCTGAGCCCACACAGGCTGCTCTGAGCATGTGGCAGCTGTAGCAGAGATGCTAACGTGCACTCAGCTACGAGATTTCTATTATCTTCCCACTACTTTGTTGTATTCATAGACCTGTTAGGGGAAAATTTATGCATGTCGCTATTTACGCACTGCCAAGACAGTTTGTGATGGTGCAGGGGGTGGTAATTTATTTGTACCTTGCTCTTCCCTTCAGGAATAGTCATGCTGTTGCGAGAACTTCTTTCAGCATTTGATCAGAAAATTAAATTTGGGTTTAAAGAGATAGTCAGGGTTGCTAGGACAACATTTTAACCTCCCTTTTTTATTTTTTTTTTTATTTTCTCAGCTGTGTAGCCAAGGCTCATGTAATTTATCACGCCGTGTTCAGTTTGTGGTGGTGTTCTGAAGGTACGGGAGGGAAGGGGCTTCAAAAGCCGTGTGTCAAACACGGCTTTTCCTCAACAAAGACTCACATGAAATGGTAACATCCCACCAGTTATTCCTGGGTTGGAGAAAGAGGGAGCAAACAACTCTGTTCTTCAAATTTCTTGGGAGTATTTGTGTGCACGGTCACAGGGACAGGAACGTGACGCGGGAGCTTGGAGACAGCATTTTCAGAAGTGATTAATGGCTGGGAGACTCCGAGTATGGCTGAACATTTTGGACACTTTAAGGAGCCCAGGGTTTCAGTAACACGTAAACAGTGTTTTATTTGGGGGTTTTGTGCATATAGACTCTTCCACATCTAAGGCAAAAAGTCAGAATTTCAATGATTCTTAGAGAATTGTCATGAATAAAAGAGGAGAAAAATAGCTGCAAATATGTGGAATATGCTTTTCCTGGCTTTTCCCCAAACCTCCCCTGTCAAAATTGACAGCGGCATTACATTTATGCAGCTTTAAGGCTCAGATCTTTAAAGTTGTTTCAACATCCATATGGCTCGCATCCAAAACTTACCAATTGCCGTCTTTGTTATTTCGTTCAGATTCGTTCCGATAAGGACAAAGAGATCCATATCAGATACAGCATCACTGGAGTGGGAGCCGACCAGCCACCGATGGAGGTCTTCAGCATTGACCCTGTGTCTGGCAGAATGTACGTGACTCGCCCGATGGACAGAGAGGAAAGAGCTTCCTACCACGTAAGCATAAAGCATCGGGAGTTTTATCTAGCTCCACAAGCTTGAAACAAAGCTGTACCAGAATTGCTGGGTTGAGGAAGGGACACGCAGCCTCGAGAAGATCGGGGGTTTGTTGAAAATCGAAGCCCAGGTCACAGTTTGGACTGGCTCTCTGTGTTAGAAGAGACCTGAGGAGCTGGCTGCGCAGGGGTGCTTAGGCTTAACCAACAGAATCATAGAATACCAGGTTGGAAGAGACCTCAAGGATCATCTAGTCCAACCTTTCAAGGTAGAAGTGTACAGTTTAAATGAGCTGGCTGAGCACCCTGTCAAGCTGAGTCTTAAAACTGTCCAGTGTAGGCGAATCCACCATTTGCCTTAAGAGATTATTCCAATGTCTAGTTGTCAACAGGTCTCAGCGTCACCGTTCTGGAGCAGTTTGTATGGAGAGACTGGTTTTGTTTCTGCTTTCCTTTAGTGTAACCTGCCCTTGCTCAATCAGCCAAAGCGATGCAAAGCAGCGTTAAACCCTATGTCCTCCTTGAACACAAAGTTGTTTGTTTAAAGTGGTGCAGCTTCACTCTGCTTATTAAATCCCTGCAACTTTACGTGTGGACTGAAGCCCCTTAAACCCTGAGAAGCCAATCGCTACACTAGCGTGTCTTGGGAAGTGACTAATTTAGGAATCAGTGCCGCAGCTAAACATGCGATAATTGGGGTAGTCATTTTTCATTTTAAATCATTAGGAGATGTTCAGGCAGTATGATGGGGGTGTGTCAGATAGGTTTTTAAATATGCAGATAGGCTAATATTAAATATGATGAAATTAATTAAGATTAATTACCCTCAAAAGCGGTGCCTCACGCTATCCTCGTTCATAAAGCGCTCTACCTGCAGAATGCTTACGCTGTAATTGGCTGTTATGTTTGGATATCAATCTTAGCCCCTGCATCGCACGGCGTAATTGCACAGCAGACACAGTCCCACAAATTGCTCAAAAAATGTGTTGCACCCTGCATGATAGCCCTGCAAAATTTCAACCGCTTTCTGCGCCTACGCTTTGGTTCTCTCCTGGAGTGGTTGTGAAAGGTTGTTTCACGGATTGCTTTGTAGCCGCATTAGCCGCATCTATCGGCGGCATAATAGCCGTTCCCAGGGATGCTGTAATGTCAGCGGAGCGGTACGGGTCACTTCCACTGACACCATATTCCTAACTGTGCCGTCGGAGATGCACATTCTGTCAGCTTTATCAGGTATCCAGTTAACCATGTTGACACAGCTTCTGGACTGGGATGGAAGGATAAAGAAAATAGATTACCTCTTTAGTTGGGTGGAAAAAGAGATTTCCCCTGGGTAAAAAGAAGATCTGAAGGAAAATTATTTTATCCTCGGTGAACAAGAACAAGAACAATTATTTTGTTTGTTGTTGCCTAGGAAAATATGAAGAGAGGTTGTTTTGAAAAAGGAATATTTGAGATACAGTGAGTGTCATCTTCGTGTTGTTATTGCTTCGGCAGTGCCAGGTTATTATAACAGCGTAGTCAATAATACAATACACAAGTTAAGACTTTTGATGGAGCCACTGGGATGTCTATTATCAGACACTCTCAGTCCAAAACATGAGATGAAAAAGATTTTGTCCTCTGTAATAACAAATCATGCACCCCATAATAACAAACTTAGCCTACTGGTTAAAGCGAATGCCATAAATTGAATCCTTGCCTTGGCAAAGGTGACCGGGTAAGTCTGCCTCGTACACACTGCAGGATTTCTAGCCTTTTCTATGTCCTACAGAAACCTTGAACTAGTGACACCCATATGTAAATAAGCATATTCACACTCTACAGGTTGCAGGAAGATGTAGTTTATAGAGAGTGAATAACTGGTAAGTATGTTATGAGACCTTATAGACAGCAATAGCGACTGACAGAAAATCTTTGTTAGCAGAACTGTAGAAGATGATGGAGAACATTTTAAGTTATGACTGTAAACAGCCTTTAGATCCTTTAGCCTCAATAGCAATGGACAGGTGATTTATTGAACCGTCATGTAATAATCCTCTATAAAGCATTTATAAATACTCCAGGTACAAAGCAATGACCCAAACACTTGGGCAGAAACTTACGGTAGGAGTGGACAGTCCTAGAAAGTAGAAAAAATTAAGCCAGCTTCCAGAAAGAAGATACAGTTCAAAGTCTTAGCTGTTGCAAATTTCAGAGAAGTCAATGAATTTGTACCACTCCATATCACTGAGTCTCTATTTGAAAGGAAAGACAGACTCAGAGCTAGGTTTAGACAGAGAACCAGAGGAGCAGTGACTGAGGAGTAGGCTTGGATCTGAACTGTAGAGCTTGGCCACCTTTAAATTGGTTTGACATGTGCTATAGAGTTTTCTTTAGCTCAGATTAGGAGCTTAACTCTTCAGCTGGGGTGAAGGATGTCAGTGGAGCTGCAAGGCACCATCCCTAGTCTCTGGGCTTTTTTACCCACTAGAACATGGGCTTCTTGTCCAACGTGGGCTTGTTGCTCTGGCTGAAGGTGGGCGCGTTTATACAGCTTCAGATTTTCTAAGCAGAATGAAGTCTTTTCAGCATCTCTGTCACTGTCGAGTGCTGTCCTTGCTATTTTCATTCCCAGGTAATCTAAAAACTAATTATAAAAAAAATAATAATAATTTGCA